>CAUYQG010200998.1:0-12854 GCA_963574415.1 Tarsius wallacei | reverse complement strand
TTTTTTTTTTTTTTTTGAGTTGGAGTCTCACTCTGTCGCCCAGACTGGAGTGCAGTGGCCGCTCCCGGCCACCGCAGCCTCGACCTGCTGGGCTCCGGTGATCCTTCCGCCTCAGACTTCCAAGTAGCTGGAACTACAGGCACGCGCTACCATGCCCGGCTGATTTTTAGATTTTATTGTAGAGATGAGGTCTCGCTTGCCCAGGTGGGTCTCGAACCCGCGGGCTCAGGCAATCCACTCACCTCAGCCTTCCAAGGCGCGGGATTACAGGCTGAGCCACCGAGCCCGGCTTCTCCCAGGATTTTCAAGTTTCGTGCCTTCATTGTCTCTCCCCTTCTCAGAGGGGCCTTCCTGAGCCCTCCTATCTAGAGGAGCACCCCCACCCCTGCCCCATCTTTCTCCATCACAGGCACCAAGCATATCACATCATGTATATCACACAGTGAGTTTATTGTCCGTCTCTTTCCCTGGAATGTAAACTCCATAAGGACTTCTGTTTTGTGTCCCCAGTGCCTGGAACCGTGCCTGGCACATAGTTGATGAACAATAAATATTTGTTGAATAGGCTGGGCTCAGTGGCTCAAACCTGTAATCCCATCTCTTTGGGAGGCTGAGGTGAGAGGATTGCCTGAGCCTAGGGGTTCGAGACCAGCCTGGGCAACTTGGTGAGACCTCATCTCTACAATAAATGAAAAGAAAAATTAGCCAGGTGTGGTAGTGCGCATCTGTAGTTCCAGATACTTGGAAGACTGAGGTGGAAGGATCACCTGAGCCCAGCAGGTTGACACTGCGGTGGCTGTGAGCGTGCCACTGTACTCCAGCCTGGGCAACAGAGTGAGACTCCACCTCAAAAAACAACAACAGCAACAACAACAAAAACAACCAAAACTACAAAAATAAATATTTGTTGAATAAATGAGGTCAAGGCCCAGCTCCTTCATCTACCTGGATAATCTTAGGCAAGCATCTTACCATTTCTGAGCCTCAGTTTCCTTGTCTGTACAATGGAGATAATACTTCTGACACTAGGATGTCCCCAGGTCATCGTGTCCATGAAAGTGTGTTGACAGGTGAGAGGCAATCTTTGACTATGAGACTGTTATGGCAACTGGCTGAAAAGAGTTCCCCCTGTCTGTGTGACCTTTGCATAGTTGCTTCAAATCTCTGTGCCTCTGTTCACTTTGGATTAAACGGGGAGAAAAAAATTCTTGCCGGACATAAGAGGATCACAGGACCTGCTAGATGTAAAGCCCTTTAAAAACCAGGGAGCAAGTATGGTGCCCAGGCTTGAGGTTGTGCCAGGTCTCTGAGTCTGACTAAGACTCATGCTCTGTGGCTGTAAATGTCAGAGGTGACCCGAGGACATCAGAAAGTGCTCCAGTGTGTTCTTCAGTGCTTGTTTCTGAGCTGTGACTTACCTCAACTATTATTGGTAAGAATGATGGGGTGACAATGTTAGTATAACATGGCATTGCACCGGTTCAGTAGTGATTTTTCCAGCATGTGAATGCTTGGAGCTTTCTCACAATTAAAGATCAAGCCCTAGCTGGGCTCGGTGGCTCAGCCTGTAATCCCGCGCTTTGGGAGGCTGAGGTGAATGGATTGCCTGAGCCCGCGGGTTCGAGACCCGCCTGGACAACTTGGTGAGACCTCATCTCTACAGTAAATCAAAAAATTAGCCGGGCGTGGTAGCGTGCGCCTGTAGTTCCGGCTACTCGGAAGGCTGAGGCGGAAGGATCACCGGAGCCCAGCAGGTCGAGGCTGCGGTGGCCGGGAGCGGCCACTACACTCCAGTCTGGGTGACAGAGTGAGACTCCAACTCAAAAAAAAAAAAAAAAAGAAAAGATCAAGTCTTAACAATGCACGGCTTCCTTAAGATAAATGCTGTTGATCCTGCAGAAAGTGCCTCTTTTATAGTATACATGCAGATGTTTCTCGCTATCCAAACTTTGCTCTTCACTGTCCAAAACTCAGGGACTGAATAGATTTGGATAATGCAGTATCCCTTCCTGCCCTGATTCTCCAAACTCTCAGTATCCAAATTCTCACCATCGCAGCTCGAGGTGACAGGAATTTCTGCACAACCAGGTTAGCTGCTTAAGAGAACTTAATGCTTTCAGATAAAATTAGGAATCAGATGAAGAAATTGCAAAGACATATCCCTGTATTTTAAAAAAACTGATTGAAGAAGATGACTTCCTTCAGGTCAGATTATTCATTTTGGCAAATCTGGTATCTATGGGTATTAAATGTCTGCAAGGACCTCCATCTTGAAGGAGGAAGTGCATTCCCCAGTGGTGGAGGCTGCTAAGTGCTGTCAGAGGTGTCGGCTACAACTGTCAATGGAGAGTTAACAGTGCTAGTGTTTTTCATTAGGGTTGGTCTTGTTTTGTGTGCGTTCTGGTGATAAAGTTGCTTATGTTTATATGTTTTGAGTAGTCTGTCCTACAACTCACTACAGCCTTAACCTCCTGGGCTCAGATGATCCATCTGCCTCCACCTCCTAAGTAGCTGGGACCACAGCACCGCATCATCATGCCTAGCTAATATTTTGATGATTTAAAAAAAAAATAGAGACAGGATCTCACTGTGTTGCCCAGGATAGTCATGAACTACTGGGCTCAAGCAATCCTCTCACCTTGGCTTCCCAAAGTGCTGGAATTACAGGTATAAGCCACTACACCCAACCCTTTATCTTTTTTCTGAGAGGGGTTGGAGACTCACTGTTGCCCAAGCTGGAGTTCAGTGGCACACTCTCAGCCATCGCAGCCTTGACTTACTGAGCTCAGGTGATCCTTCCGCCCCGGCTTTCCAATTAGCTGGAAACACAGGCATGTGCCACTATGCCTGGCTACCCTTGTCTTTTTAATGCATGATTTTGCAAAAAGGCCCATTTTTTTCAGGGCTACATGTGTCTCTTTGTGGCAGAAATGCCTGCATTTGTTCACCCGCAGGAAGCCTTTTCTCACTGGGGAGACTTTGTGTCACATGAGCTGCTGTAGGAGGCTGGAAACATTGCAGGCAGTGACTGCTCCTCTGCTCTAGAAGGCTGTGGTGCCCAGACAGGGTGGACCTGTACATCCCACGCAGCATCAACAAATCCTCACTCCTCTTCCCTTCTGGTTCGAAATGTGGACCCTGAAGGACAGGAAAATAAATTAATTCCTACAATGGTTTGCTCAGTGCTGGGCACTGGACTGTGTTCTTTACAGTTGTCTCCCTGAATTTGGCATTGCGGTTCCAGGTTTGGAGCTGGAGTGGGTTCAAATTCTAGCTCTGCCACTTCCCAGCTGGATTGCACCCAGTACAATATTGCTTACTATTATTGTTCCAGTTTTGAAAATGGGAACACTGAAACCTCCCCTTCCCTCCTCCTCCCTTTTCCCTTCCCCTTCCTTCCTCTTTCTTTTTCCTGTTCCCTCTCCTTCGGTTTCTGTACACAAACACTCATAAGACTACATACTTATAATCATAGCTGAGTAGAAATGGTGTGTTCTGCTTTGTTTGCTTTAAATTACACCTTAAGAATTCCTCCCTGCTGCTACCTGATACATGAATCATAGTTTATATTTGCAAATACCTGCTGTCACTCTGATCTTGTTGCCCCTGGGTCCCCGTCCACTCAGCCCCTTGAAGTATATCTCTAAGATGTGAATTGATCCTGTGCCTTCTTTGCTTAAAGTCACCATTGGCAGTCCAGGACCTCTGGGACAAAGGACAGGCCTTCCAGGACTGACACCCAAAGCATCTAGACACCTGCCTTGGTGACCCCCTCATCCCCTCTTCTCTATAGCAGTTGAGGTCTTGGCAGAAAGAAGAATTCAACCCAGATGTTTCCAGTAGAGAGCCTTTAATGGAGGGATGATTTCTAGAGAGTGGGGTAAAGGAGATCAAATGAGGAAGTTGAGGACACTATACCAGAGGCACTGGAGTGGGAGGGAGCAGGGACGAAATACCCTGTCTTCCCTCTCCCCCATCACCTGTAAGTGCCTCCCATTGACTGAATCCTGCTGGAAGCCAGAGGACCAGGGGACCCAGGACAAGTGACCCACAGGGATCGATGCATGGCAGAGAAGGGTGGACAATGGAGTGAGGATGTGGGAGCCAAATGGAGGATATATAGCATCCCAGGCCCCATGTGCTCTCACTGGCCTCTGCACCTTTTTGGTGACTGCACCCTGCTGGGAAAACCTGTCAGTCCCTTTTCACCTGGCTGACTCCTGTGTCTTCATTTTCCTTTTCTGTACTCTTCCCTCACCACACAGCATCGTGACTACTATCCCCTCCCTAGACCAGGTTCCTCAAGGGGTGACCAACTCTTAGTTGTTGAGAGTGCTCAGTAAATGGTGGGTGAGAAGGGATTAGGGCACCATGAGTGAGGCACTGGCTTTGGGTGTGACATTGAAGTGGGGGAGGAAGGGGGTTTGCCAAAAAAAAAAAAATCTTAGTTAACAAGACATATTTTAGCATAATATAAAAAAATCAAATCAATACACTACAGCCCATGGGTCAGCTGTCTATTTTGTGTGTCCCCCCAGTTGCTCTAACATGGTGTTAAACATTTTTTTTTGACCTTGACTCAGACTGAGAAATAAATTTCACATTGTGAGCCCCTACCTTACCCCCCATGGACATTTCTAAACTGAAACAAAAATTTTACAGCGTAGAACTTTTTTTTTTTTGAGTTGGAGTCTCACTCTGTTGCCCAGACTGGAGCGCAGTGGCACGCTCCTGGCCACCACAGCCTCGACCGCTGGGCTCCAGCGATCCTTCCACCTCTGCCTTCCAAGTAGCTGGGACTACAGGCGTGCACTACCATGCCCAGCTAATTTTTGATTTATTGTAGAGACGAGGTCTCGCCAAGTTGTCCAGGTGGGTCTCGAACCCGCGGACTCAGGCAATCCACTCACCTCGGCCTCCCAAAGTGCTGAGATTATAGGCTGAGCCACCGAGCCTGGCCGACTTCTTCACTAAACTTGCACTGTACTCTGATATTTTCTGTTCTAGTCTAGTCTATTTGGTTTTGTTAAGAGAATACTGCTCACAACCTCTCAAATTCAAACCCGTGGCTTGAAAAACACTGCTGCTGTCATATCATCATGCTTAATTTTCTCCGGGGTCTGTTTTGCTGCCTCTCAATTCCTTCTTGGGATTTGTCTGTTTCCATAGTGCCCATCTTGCCTGCGGGACGTGGCCCTCTGAGAGCAGGAACTTTGTCCAGGTTCTCACTGCTGTCCTCTCGGCTCTGGGACATGTGGAAGGTGCTCTGCAAATGCGCTTTTCAGCCTGATGGCGTGGAGGTCCCTAGCCCTGCAGCGGGGCTTCTCTAATTGGTGTGTTTCCCTCCTCTTCCCAGTTTGCCCCAGGGCCCAGCCTTGCCCAGGACACCCTGGTGCTGCAGCCGCATAGAACGCAATGGGCCTCCTGCTCCTGGTCCCGCTGCTTCTGCTGCCTGGCATCTCTGGACTGCCCTTCTACAATGGCTTCTACTACTCCAATGGCCGGAGCCTGGGCAATGGCCATGGTGAAGGTGGGTGGCCTCCTGTGCTCAGCTCTTTGCTTTGCTGGGTGACCAAGACCTCCCCTGGTTCCTGCTGAGAGAGGCAGGTTTCAGGTTGGGATGGGGGACAGGGTGTGATGCAGCAGCCCTTTTGCATCTAGACCCTTGTAGTGACCCAGCCATGCTCCTAAGATGAGATGCTCTAGTTATCCTGTGTTTACCAGTCCCTTAGACACGGCGCTAGAGTCTCTTAGTCTTTTTATACTTTCCCCAAAGTTCTACCAAATTTTCACGATCCAGCTTCAGTGTGACCTTCCTTGGTCTCCCCAGAGGAAAGGAGGTTTGGAGTTAAATAAACACAAGTTTGAATCTTATAATTCTGCCTCTTCCTAGCTGTGTGGCCTTGGGTGGGGGACTTTAAGTTAGTAGATATTGTGTACCTATTATGGGTTAGGCATGCTTCTAGATACATTACATACATTATCTTGTATAATCCTTGCAAAAACTTTGATGTGGGCAGTGGTGAGAATAAAAATATTTAAACACCAAGTTGAATTGATGCCAGCTGCCCTCGCAACCCTGAAAACAGATACTATTATTATCCCACCTCATAGTTGAGGAAAATGAGGCTTGGAGAGTTGAGTCAGTGCCCAGATCATACAGTTATTAAGAAGACAAGCTGAGAAAAGATCAATAATATTCAACTCCTGCCATAAAGAGCTCACAGCCTGGCTCATGAGCTGAGTGGTGGGACTGAGTGTCCCTCACCTTCTCCCCCAACTCCCCAACCTTTAAGTAAAATATTGTGCCTGCAAGAACTTTTCTACCTTTGTATTAGTCTCCTTAGGGCTATTGTAACAAATTACCATAAATCTGGTGACTTGAAATAACAGAAATATATCCTCTCACTTTTTTGCATACCAGAAGACCTAAATCAGTTTCGCTGGGCAGAAAGCAAGGTGTTACTAGGACTGTGTTCCCTTGGGACTCTGGGGAAGACCTGTTCCATTTCTTTTTTTTTTTTTGAGTTGGAGTCTCACTCTGTCACCCAGACTGGACGACCCGCTGGGCTCCGGCGATCCTTCCACTTCAGCCTTCCAAGTAGCTGAAACTACAGGCACGCGCTACCACGCCCGGCTAATTTTTTGATTTATTGTAGAGATGAGGTCTCACCAAGTTGCCCAGGCGGGTCTCAAACCTGCAGACTCAAGCAATCCACTCACCTCAGCCTCCCAAGGCGCGGGATTACAGGCTGAGCCACCGAGCCCGGCTATTCCATTTCTTGAACAGGCTAGGACATTCCTTGGCTTATAGCTGCAGTATTCCAATCTGCCTCCCTGGTCGCGTGGTCTATCTCTTGCAGGCAAATCTTCCTCTGCCTCCTCCCTCTAAAAAGTATCTTGGACTTGAATTTAGGGCCCATTCAGAAAATCCAGCATTCTGTACCTATCTTAATTGAACCACATCTGCAGGGCCCATTCAGAAAATCCAGTATTCTGTACCTATCTTAATTGAACCACATCTGCAAAGACCATTTTGCCATATATGGTAACATTCACAGGTTCCGGGACTAGGACCTGGATATTTTAGGAGGCCATTGTTAGCCTTCCATACTTTTTTTCTCCATAATTTGATGTCATTTGTTGTACAAGCACTACTTTAATGAAATTTAAGGATGTTTTAAAAACGTAAACTTCCTACACATGATTCCTCCATGCTACCAGGCCAACTTTTCATTTTTTCTCTTTCAGTCCCTGAATGTGTCTGAGCAAAATCACTTGGAATCCCCTACCCAGAGGAACCCCTGCTCACTTCTTAAGTACAGGTTAAGCACTCCAAATCTGAAAATCAAAAATCTGAAGTGCTCCAAAATCTGAGACTTTTTTTACAGATTAGAAAATATAGTTTATTCAGAGAGAGAAAAAGAAAGGATTCACCTCCCCAAGGTAGGGAAGGGGGCCAAAGCTTAAGAAAACATGGCCTGACCATAGCTCAAAGAGCACATGGCCACACTACAGTCTAGTAAGGCAATGGCAAAATCCAAAACTTTTTAAGCACCAACATGACACTCAACAGAAATGCTCATGGGAGCATTTGGATTTCAGGTTTTGAGATTAGAAATGCCCACTGGTAAGTATAATGCAAATAATCTCAAATCGAAAAGACATCTGAAATCTGAAACCCTGCTGGTCCCAAGCATTTCAGATAAGGGATATTCAACCTGCATGTTTTCCCAGCATTTCATATGTAATTAAGAAAACTTTCTTTAACAAAATTTATCTCATGTTATCCATATTGTTTTGTAATGCCCCATATCACTTCACAGAAAATAAATCTTTTTCTAAGTCAGTGAATGAATATACATCTCCTGGGTTATTTTACAAGACTATATGGTATTTTGTCACAATGACAAAATCTCTGCCCCCTGTCTCCACCTCGTGTACCTCAAGCCTGTCTTGAAGTCCAGACCCAAGAGAATGAGACAGTAAGGTCCCAATAAGGGGTCCCAAGTTACAAATGAGGCACCCTTAGCCCATAAACTTGATTCTTTTGTTGCCTGTTGGGTTCTGTCTTTATCTGTGACTCAGCCCTGAGTATAGTCTCCTCTAGAAGTTCTGGCCTCAGCTCACCAGGGTTGCTAAGGATTTGGGAAGAGTCATGGTGGACAGTTAGACCACCAGAGATGAGGGGGGTCTGCGCTTTCCTGTGGCCAGCATAGTGGGGAAGGAGACTGGGGGGTTCAAGCCAGGGCTGCCCATGTTCGCCACACACCTCGTGTGTGGGGGGCTCTCATTGCCTGCCACGTGGGTGCTTTTGACATATAACAAATCATCCTCAAACTTGGTGGCTTGGGATAACAGCTATTTATTTATCACATAGTTTTGTAGGTCAGCATTTTGGAGTGGGCTCCATGTCTTCAGGTTGTACAGTTGGGTCTTACAGATACATCTGCTGTTGGCTGGTAGATCGACTAAAGCTGATTGGTCTAGGGTGGCCTCAGCTTGTTTCTGCTCCACGTGGCCCCTCATCCTCCAGCAGATGAGCCCGGGCATGGTGGTTCTAAGAGAAAGGGTGGAAACAGCACGCCCTCCTGGGACCAAGCTCAGAACAGGCACCGTGGAGCAGCCATTTCCATGGCCTTTGTTTGGTTAAAGCAAGTGGTGAGGCCAGCACAGATTGCACAGAGTGGGAATAAAGGGAATAAATGTCACTTCTTGGTGGAAGGAGGTGCAAAGTCACGTCATAGAGTGTGTGGGTACAGCAAGGGTTGGAACATGGCAGCCGTTTTTGTAATCTGTAACACCTGAGCCTGGAGAGCACTGGGGATGAGGGTGTGTAGGGTGGCTCCTGAAGAGTACAGACATATGGCAGCAGGTCCCCAAATGCACCCTGTCTTCTCCCCAGGCCTCTTCAATGGAGTGAAGCTGGTGGTGGAGACACCTGAGGAGACCCTGTTCACCTACCAAGGGGCCAATGTGACCTTGCCCTGCCGCTACCACTATGAGCCAGCTCTTGTCTCCCCAAGGCCCGTGCGCATCAAATGGTGGAAGCTGTCGGAGAATGGGGTCCCGGAGCAGGACGTGCTTGTGGCCATCGGGGTGAGGGTCCGCTCTTTTGGCGACTTCCGAGGCCGTGTGCACCTGCGGCAGGACAAGAAACGTGATGTCTCGCTGGAGATACGGGATCTGCGGCTGGAGGACTATGGGCGCTACCGCTGTGAGGTCATTGATGGCCTGGAGGATGAGAGCGGCCTGGTGGAGCTGGAGCTGCGGGGTGAGACCCTGACAGGGACTGGGTGATGCTGGTACCTGGGGGTGCAGGGGAAACCTTTGTGCTTTAGATTCACAATTGCATTTATTTATTTATTTTTGAGTTGAAGTCTCACTCTGTTCCCTAGGCTGGAATGCAGTGGTATGACCAGAGCTCACCGTAGCCTCCTCCTCCCGGGCTCAGGTGACCCTTTTACCTCAGCCTCCCAAGTAGCTGGGATTACAGGCACATGCCACCATGCCTGGCTAATTTTTTGATTTTTTTGTAGAGACAAGACTTCACTGTTGCCCAGGCTGGTCTTGGACTCCTGGTCTCAAGCAATCCTCCCCCCTTGGCCTCCCAAAGTGCTGGGATTACAGGTATAAACCACCGTGCCTGGCCGTAATTGCATTTAATCCTCAAAACAACCCCTCAAGGAATTTACTATTATTGCCAACCCCATTTTACAGATGAAGAAACTGAGGCACAGAGAGATCAAGTAACTCACCTACAGTCATGCAGCTTGCAAATGGCAGAGCTGAGGTCTGAATGCATGATCTGCTGCCCTCTGCTCCCTCTCATTCATACCCTTTTCTGAGAGAGGGAGAAGGAAGCTGATCCCAAAGCTTATTAGAGACAGAGCTGAGATGTGAGCAGGATTAGCAGGCAACACAGATGAACGAGGCAGGCCTAGTGTGAGATGATTGGGAGTGGTGGGGAATGTTCCCCGGTTCCTGGGACTGTGAGGGCTAGGAATTTGGGGTGGGAACAGGCATAAAATAACCCCCTGCAAACACACGGGGCGGCTGTAAGCTGATTATCGGGCCGTGAGCTTCTGTGCCCCCTCGGCTTGCTTTTCCCAAGTGCCTGGTTCCTGCCTTGTTGAGATTGGAGGTTTGGACCCATATTCCTGGGCGGCCACAGTGGGGAGATTCCAAGGACTCTGAGTGTGCAACACCAGCCAAGCAGTGTCCTTTCCTAGACCCTTAGGCCCACCCTACTTCCTAAGTTTCATCTGACTTGGTAGGAACTGAATCTTGGATGTTTAAAAAACTTTTTATGATAGTAAAATGTCAAACATGAATGTTAACTTTTGAGAGGAGCCTGTGGCCCCCATCAGACCCTGGCCACCAGGAGGGTGGTCCCCTTCCCCAAGACCTCCCAACCTTGAGCCTCCTTTATTTAAGGACCTTTTATCACACCTCTTCCCAAAGCTTCTAGGGCTTCTCCTTCCCCTGGAAATCATCTGTCACACGTGGAAAGTTTCTTGCATTCTTCTAGGAAACTTCTGCAGTCATAATAACATATATGTGTCAGGTCTCAGCTATTGAGAGGAGAGCTGGGAGCCAAACTTGGCCTCTAGAGCCCAAAGCCCATCTGTAGATAATAGCATGTCCTTGCTGGATGCTCTCACGGTGGCCTTGTGAATTAGGTATAATTCCCATTCTGTAGTTGGGGACATTAGTTGACTGATTAATTAATTACCTTAACAAGCTGATGGATGTTTTCTGAGTACTGCTGTGTGCCGGCCTAGTTCTAGGAGGGAAAGATCAAGCAGGTATAGGCTCTGCCTTGGACTTGGGCAATGGACAGGAGATCAGAGGTTTGCTGAGCTTTTCTGAGGGACAGTGCATGTGTGTGCTGTGGGGACCTTATGTCCCAGTAGAGTGGGGGTAGAACTGGGATGTCCAGCTAGCTGGGCCCTTGCCCCCTCCTCCAGCTCTTCTTTCCTCCCTCCCCAGGTGTGGTCTTCCCCTACCAGTCCCCTGAGGGGCGCTACAGGCTCAACTTCCATGAGGCCCATCGAGTCTGTGCGGAACAGGATGCGGTGGTGGCCTCCTTCGAGCAGCTCTTCCGGGCCTGGGAGGAGGGTCTTGACTGGTGCAATGCAGGCTGGCTGCAGGACGCCTCAGTGCAGTATCCTATCACACTGCCCCGGCATCACTGTGGTGGCCTGGACCTGGCGCCCGGCGTGCGCAGCTACGGCCTGCGCCACCGCCGCTTGCACCGCTACGATGTGTTCTGCTTCGCCGCTGCCCTCAAGGGTGAGTGGAATGGTCACACCCGGGCCTGTGGGTTTGGTGACTGTCTGGGACCTGCAGGAGGACAGTGTCTGGGAGCTTCTGGACCCCTCTGCCTGCCCTGCTGGCACCTCCACTTGGAGGCCTGGAGCACCAGCTGATCTTGAAGCAATGTCCTTCTGAGTTCAGTGCTTTGAGGCTGCTGCTTCATGCCATCGTGGTTAATTCATTCAGCAAACATTGTCTGGGTGCCTACCATCCATGCTGGTGGCCTAGACTAGGCTCTGGGGCATCACAGACAGATAAAACACAGTCTGTGCTCACAAAAGTATTATTCACAGGAAGATAAGCACAATCAGAAATTGGTTCAGTGCTGCATGCCAAGCATTTAGAAATGTGCCTGACACATAGTAGGTGCTCAGTAAATGACTGAATATGTGAGAGACTCTAATTGGACCAGCCTAGGAGGGGTGCCCACCCAGGGTGCAAATAGGGAAGGGTGTTGGGGAGTACAGACATGACTAGAGGGGCCCCAGCCCTATGGCAGGTTGGGTGGCACTCTCAGGGAAAAGGTGAGGACTGGGGAGTGTCCCCAGTGTCCATTGCAGATGCCCGCAGCATGGTGGCTCCCTGGGCTCAGACAGTTATCAGGTCTTAGGGGCTGGTGTTGTTGTGGGCCCTGCTGTCCTCTCCTGCCCCCTGCGCTGCCCAGCACTCATGTCCCCCTTACCCCCAGGGCAGGTGTACTACCTGGAGCACCCTGAGAAGCTGCCGCTGACAGCGGCAAGGGAGGCCTGCCGGGAAGATGGAGCCCAGATCGCCAAGGTGGGACAACTCTTTGCCGCCTGGAAGTTTCGTGGCCTGGACCGCTGTGATGCTGGCTGGCTGGCAGATGGCAGTGTCCGCTATCCAGTGGCTCACCCCCGTCCTAACTGTGGCCCCCCAGAGCCTGGGGTCCGGAGCTTTGGCTTTCCAGACCCACAGAACTTGTATGGTGTCTACTGCTATCGCAAGCACTAGGACCTGGGGCCTGCCCCTGCCCCTCCCTTCATGGGTTGTGTATTTATTTGAGTGTATTTTATTTTCCCTTTTGGTTTGGGGCAATCTTAGTATTGCTTTTATGCTTCCTAACTTGCATTTTCTTTACAAAAAATTTTTATCTTGAGTCAGAGTCTCACTCTGTCACCCAGGCTGGAGTGCAGTGGCATGATCATGATGATCTTGGCTCACAGCAGCCTTGACCTCTTGGGCTTAGGCAATCCTTCCACCTAAGTAGTTGAGACTACAGGCATGCACTACCATGCTTGGCTAATTTTTTGTGGAGACGAGGTCTCGCTAAGGTGTCCAGGCTGGTCTTAGACTCCTGGGCTCAACAATGTATCCATCTCAGCCTCCCGAAGTGTTGGGATTATAGGTACCACTGTACTTGGTCTCTTTTTTTTTTTTTTTTTTGAGTTGGAGTCTCACTCTGTCGCCCAGACTGGAGTGCAGTGGCCGCTCCCGGCCACTGCAGCCTCGACCTGCTGGGCTCCGGCGATCCTTCCGCCTCAGCCTTCCGAGTTACTTGGCCTCTTTAAAAAATT
>CAUYQG010200997.1:0-14344 GCA_963574415.1 Tarsius wallacei | reverse complement strand
TGTTTCTTGTAGAGTTGGTCTGGATGTGGTGTAAACTCTTAGTAATTGAATGTCTGGGAAGAATTTTAATTTTCCATCACTCATGAAACTTACCTTAGCTAGGTAGGAAATTCTTGGTTGAAATTGTTTATCTTTGAGAACTTTGAAAATTGGACTCCAGTCTCTTCTAACCTGTAGTGTTTCTGTAGAAAAGTCTGCTACTATTCTAATTGGTCTTCCCTGTAGGTAGTCTGACCTTTCTCTCTTGCTGCATTTAGGATTTTTTTCTTTTATTTCTTAGTAAGTGAATTGCTATGTGTCTGGGGGTTGGTCTTTTCATTTGATGTCTCACAGGGATTCTCTGAATCTCTTGTGTGTGAATGGTCACATCTCTGATGAGATAAGGGATGTTTTCTTGGATAATTTCATGGAATATTTGTTCCATGATGGTCTCTGTCTCTCTATCTGCCTCAGGGGGTCCAATTAACCTTGGGTTTGGCCTCTTGATATAATTGCTCATCTCTTGGAGGCTTTGTTCTGTCTTTTTAAGCTTCTTTTCTAAGTTTTTAACAGTTTGGTTTAGTTCCATATTTTGGTCCTCAAGCTCTGAGATTCTTTCTTCTGCTTGGTTAATTCTACTTTCTATGCTTATCAGTTTGTTATTTATTTCATTCTCTGTATTCTTTATTGCCATTATTTCTGTTATCAACTCCCTCATTCTTGCCTCTCTTCATTTCTGTTTATTCTCACTATTAATATCTTGATATCTGGGTTTGTGAGTTGAGATCAGTTATTCTGGGAGCTCTTGATTATTTTACTTCTGAAGTGTGTATTCTCAGTTACTGTCTTCCCAGAGCTCTGTATGGGACCTATGTTCTTCCAATGATTCTTCTTCATTTGTGAAGGTTTTCCTCCTCCTACTTTCTCCCTTCTTTAATTCTGTTGTTCAGTGATATGGAGGAAAACTTTCACTTTTGTTTGCTCAATCCCTTATTCTTCCTTATGTAGATCCTCTGTATTTGTTTAACTTTGATTGGGGTTGAGGGATTGTGCTTTTTGCAGTTTTGAGATTTGATTAAGGGGGGAGCTGTGGTTCAGATGCTATCTTCAGATAACAGTATCTGCTGACAGCTGTGTGGGCACCCCTGCAACCCACTCCCCACCGCCTTACAATCTTTCCTTGTGGTGGGGGTGTATGTTTGCCCCCTGAAAGCAAATCAGGATAAGAAAAATGAAAATAACAGAAAAAGGAAGGAAGAATATGAAAGGAAAGTGAAGAGCAAGAAGAAGAGGGAAAACAGACAGGTACACCAACTAACATAAACAAACAAGCAAACAAAAACAGAAAAAAACAAATAAAAAATACAATCATACCAAAAAATACCCTGCTGATGTACTCATCCTCAGAAATACCCATACCCAAATAAAAGATTTTAAAAAAATAAAGTAGCAAAAACAAAGCAAGTATGAAAATGCAAACAAAAACAGAAAGAAAAAGAAAAAGAGCTCCCTCTGTGGCCGTTTCTGGAACCTCAGTTTCCTTTCCCAAGCACTGCCACTGCTTTTGACTGCCACCAAGTTAGGGAGTGGCTCCAGTCTCCAGCCTGTCCCCTCCACTCTCAGCACAGGCCGATGGGCTTGCTGTCAGCATGGGTCAGACAGCCCACTGACTGCTGCAGGAGGAGGGTGAATCAGATTGGACTCACTTGACTCATCTGCTGCTGCTGCTGCTGCTGCTGCTGCTGCTGCTGCTGCCAAATCTCCCACTCAGATCAGACGTGTCTGTGCCTGACCCAGCATGGGGGAGGGGTGTCTGTCTCTCAGTGTCCTATGGTAGATCCCAGATGGGTGCCAAGATAGTCTCTGGGTCTCAGGTTAGAGGCTGGACAGAGCTGTGCGGGGCAACACAGGTCTCTGCCTGTCCAGTGGTGGGGCTCAGTTCCAGATTTCCTCACTGTGCCTTATCCTTGGCTCCTGCTGCAGGTGGTGGCATGGACCAGGTGCCAGGTGCTAAGGAGCAGTTGGTCTCTGGTTCCTCTTCCCAAGAAGACCCCGGAGAACGTCAGATGATCTTGTGCACCAGGGGCTCCAATCTCAGGGCATTGGTGGGTTGCAGTCACATCCATAGGAGAGCCCTGGGTGCTTGAACCCGAGCCCCCTTCAGATGGACTTTCAGTCACCCACTGGCACACACCCACTCACGCAGTCAGTCTTTATGGACACTCCTTTTGGCAGAGACTCTCACGCTTCTACCAGTTCCATCACCATCTTGCCTGTCTCCCCTTTATGTTTCTTACTTGTTGACTTTCCAATAGCTACTGCCAAGCTACATGTTATGACAAGTCTTAGGGACACCTATTATCCTTCAGTGGACACTCCATAGAATTGCCTGCAGGTACCTGTAACCTGAGGGTAACTTCTCCCTGTCCATCTCTGTGGTGTAATGGTGGAAGGCATAAGATGGAGTGTCTGATTTTCAGCACTAGCTGAAAAGTCCATCCCACTGTGCAATATCAAAAATTCTGTGTAATTTCTAGTACAAGAGAGAGACAGACAGAGACAGAGAGAGAGAGGTCTGTTCCCTTTCTGAGGCAGCCTGTGGCTTTCTTGTTGACCATTTTCTGCCCACTCATGTAGACCATTTTTAGCTCACTCATGTACGCCTCCATGGCCAATACCACATTTGAGCCTCAAGAAAGCACTTAGAGCCATATCAGTTAAAAACAAAAACAAAGAATCGGTGACCTTGTCCTTCCATGTCATCTAGTTTGAAGTTTACTGACAGCCTTCCGTCAATCCAGTCAATCACTTATTTTCTGTCATAAAGCCTCCCTGACCCTCTTCATCTGCATATAATCCAGACGCTTGCTGTCTCTTCACCAATACATGCTGTTTCGGATTTGACTTTGGCAACAACCTGATGCAGAAGTCACCTTCTGTGCCAGACTCCACAAGAAATCCAGTCACAGTGAAGAGTTCATTACTTTGTAGGAATACTATCTGAAGCTTGGTAGAGTCCTGGGAAGAAGGTCAGATCATGCAAGGCACTGCAACAGTTCACTAAAGAGCCCATATTTTCCAAGGGTTCTGTTTCTTAGTCTGCTCCATCCTCCATGCAGCCTCACTGGTCTTTTAACACACATAAATACCCACTTCCTGCAACACCTACCCAGAGAAGACAATAATCTGCTTGATTTCTCCTAAGAGAATGTCTGGTCCAGCCTTTCCTCCCAGGCCTTATTTAAATATTTCTCTAAACCAAGACAGTCCCTCCTGGAAGGGAGAGTTGTGGATGTAAGTCTCTCCCAACCTCAAGAATGAGAATAGTAATAACAAACCCCTACCCCTTCTAGGATCTTATGAGCACTACATGGACTGGATATAAACATTCTTTGTAAAATGCAAAGTATTAATCAAGTATAAAGGATTATGCTTGTGATAGTAACAGCACTGTAACATTAGAGGTGGCAGGATTAGTCCAGTGTTTTTCACACATTTTTGGCTACCATGAACAGCAAGAAATCTATTTTGACATCTATACATACTACACACAAACATATGCACACACACAAGTGAAACAAAGTAACACCTGCCTTGCTTTGTTTAGTTAACATTAATTTTTTTACTGTATTTCTTTCTGTTGCATTTCATATGCTGTTAGCGCCCACAAGCCCACCAATGAGTCACAAGCCTTGCTTAGAAGAAACCTGATATAGTCCCACTCATTCCTTCAAGATGAAGAAGCCAGGACCCACTTTTTAAAAGACAAACATTTATTGACAACGTACTCACTCACACGCTGTGTTGAACTTGGCGACCCTTGAGGGCATTGTAGTTTATTAAGGGGAAAAGAGGCAAATCTTGTCGGAGACTTGTTCAAGTTTACACTATTTCAGGGAAAGGACTAAATACTGCCCCTCATTTTTTTTTTGTTTTGTTTTAATATGGTTCTATAGTCTTTAAAACTAACAAAACATTTAACTATATTTTTGCTATTTTTATTGCTAACTAATAAATAAAAACTTGGATATATTAATGGTGTAGAAAGTGGTGGTGTGGAATGCTCTAGTAACTTAATTGGTATATCTATCACCTCACATGCCCATCATTTTTTGTGATGAGAACATTTAAAATCTATTCTCTTAGCAATTTTAGAAAGTGCTGTGCATTATAATTAACCAAAGTTACCATGCTGTTTGATAGAACTACAGTCTAACTAAAACTTTGTACCCTCTGAGCAGCATCTTTCCACAATTAAGAAAAAAATTCATGAAACGTTCATGACTTTTTCTGTGTGCGTATAAACCTTCTAGAGATGGAAGCCAAGTCAGAGTTGCAAAAGCAAGAGTGTTTGGCCTTCAGGAGCAAAAAAATACAATTTTTATAGTATTTTACAGCTTAAAATGCTCTTACATATAACACTGTTTATTCTATTTCAATCTTCACAAAATCTCATTGTATCATTATTCTCACTTTATGGATGGGAAGCTGAGGCTCAGGTAGTGACTCACCCAACGTTGTTCAGTCAATAAGTAGCAGGAATGATAGATTCTTGATGGGTTGTAATGGGAAATAAGAAGACAGCATAGTTAGGCCCAGCTTAGAAGAGGCCTGAGGTTCTCTTGAGGTAATAGATAAGAAATGCTGCAATTTTTCACAAACTCAATGCATTCCAAGTCATGATAAAGATCACCTATGCATTTCAATGTTTCATAAATGTTCCTCATATACTTAGCTTTATCATTCCCTTCCTGGCATGAACTTCTAGTCCAGGGGTATAAGTCAGAAAGCAGGGCTCCAAGACCACTCCAGCTTCAAATCTCAAAGCAAGAGACCCAAGTCGTAAGCCAGAAGTTCATTGCCTCCCCCATCCCTGCCAACCATGGCACTGACTCATATTCTCCACTCCCAGAGTGGGTTTCCTTCTCCAAACTGTTTATTTATTTTCAAGAATTCTCACAAGGCTAATGGCAAAAAAACTGACATTTGTCTAAAAGAGCTCAGACTGGGAGAAAGTGCAAAGCCCCTGAAGGGACAGTTATGTGAACTTGAGAGAGTGGGTTTTAAACCCCAGTTGCAAATCAGAGCAAGGGGTCATTGTTAGAATCAGACAGGAGACATGTTAAACTACAGTTGATCTATGCAAGGCCTAGATACTTGCAGAACAAATATAAATAAACAGAGAATATACAGTACTTCTATTTGTTGGGCTTATAGAAGAAGTCTGTCTTTTTAAATTCCCTTTGTCACTAACACACACACACACACACACACACACACACACACACACACATGAACACACATATTTACACACAAACAGTACAAATGGAATTTAAGATGCACTTCATTAAAAATAGGTTACAAAGTAGTTTATATAGGCAATCTCAGAACCAATGACCTGCAAATTGCTTTCTATGTAGAGATAGTTCCATAAGTTATTATTATAATATTAAATGAAGATTATAATCATATTTTAGCTGCCAAATATGTTCCGCATAGGATGGGAGACAGGGCTGGAAAGGCAGACAAAAGCCAAAACAAAAAATGTTTTATGTGGCACACTAAGAAAATTATCCTATAGGAAATAAGCAGACTTTGAGTAATTGGAGCAATGGTAATTGCATGACACTATTTGTATTATGAAAGATCGTTCATAGAGCAGATGGGTGGGAAGAGAGTAAGACCAGGAACAACTTGGGAAGTTGGCAAATACTGTAATATTCCAACAATAAATGTTGATTGTGCAGAGGATGTGAGGGAAGACAGTTCTCAATGGGCCACTTATGTTTCTGCATATTTTGTTCCAGATCGTCTCTCCAAGGATCTTTGAATATTGAACAGCATTGAAAGATAAGAGTGTCTCCCTTCAGAACAAAGGAAGGTTTGGTTATAGCTGTGGAAGATACAGTGTCTAACTCCTCCTCCCCACCTTCAGCAAAGAGTGGGCATGCTTACTACCTGTTATAGAAGACTTTGCATCCCTAAACTCAGGGTACCTCTCCTGTACTGTGTATAGGTGTGTATACATTCTTGCTCTCTCTGCATTATCCTGTGGAAGTTGGCATTCAGGAAAATGGCACCATGATGCTGATAGTCTGGCAACTGCTTATGCTATGACAATAAATTGTCCTTTTTCTTTGATCCATGGATCTTGTGTCTTCTACCAGCATCTATAAAACTGTGGCAGTCTTTCGTGGTCAATTACAATTATGGAAAAATCTCAGTCCCTTTATAGTTCTTGACACAGGGGTATAATTGGCACAGGAGGAATGGAGAGAAGAGAATGGATGTGAAAGAAATTCTAAGTGAGGTTGAGCAGTAAAATATATAAAAATATTAAATTTAAAATAAATTCATTCTTCTTCTTTACTACCTTCCTTCCTTTCCAAGGATGTGCCTGTGAATCTATTCAATTCTTAGGCTTTTGTGATACTAAAACAGGTAAAAATTAGGAAGAAATCTGAAAGGTGCAGAAGGTTTTGGAATTGATTTATATCAGAAAGAGTTCAGAGTAAAACATGAAACAACAAAAGAGAAGGGGTAATAAAAGATACTTGGGTTTGGGGACAGCAGCAAGCTTAAAGCAACAAGTTTAAAGAGTTTTGGAGCTTGGGGGAGAGGAAGAAAGGATCTATTTAGGTATAGGAGAGAGGTAAAGAGAGACAGAGAGCTATAAATAAATATAAAAACAGAGAGAGAGAGAGAGAACTAAAATTAGAAAAGCAGACTTAAAGGTTTGCTGTGCATTACAAATGGGATCTTTTTTTGCTGTTTGTTTTTCTTTATCTTCCAACTGCTATTTGTTTTTTGTTGTTGTTGTTGTTGTTTCTGCTGTTTGCTTTTGTTTGTTTTCCAATTGCTATTTCTTTTCTATATTTCTAATTCAAGACTAATATTTAGACAAGAGCCAAGAGGCCAAGATATAGGTGAGTTACAAGGGTAAAGCTGATGAGACTGATTTAGATGTACCAGATTTTTTTAAGAAAGGAGGAATCTATGACAGTGCTCAGGTTTCTACCCTTAATATGTAATTTTATAGGGTGCCATTCACCACACTAGATTATACAGGTGGAGGAGTAGGTGTCAGGGGAGTGCTGTAGGGTATGATCTTTGACGTGTTGAGTTGGGAGTGCTATAGGGTATGATCTTGTATGTGTTAACAAACAAGCAATAGAGTTGCCCGGACTGGAGGCAGTAGCAATAATATGGTGCTTGTAGCCATGGAATTGGATAAGACAACTGCCAAGAATAGATCTCTGAAGCACTCCACAAAGAGACCAAGGAAGGCCAGAGAAGTAGAAGAAGATTTTGAGAAGTGGTGTCATGAAAGCCAAAGGAAGACTGCATGTCAAGAAAGAGGATCAAACACTGCTGCAGAGTCCAGAAGACAAAGACAGATCATTCCATCACTTTCTAGTCAAGAGGACAATGAATTAATATTTAAACACCCATTTCTAAAAAAACATAGGTAGCAATAAGAGATATAATATAAAGACTCTAAAAAACATATTTGTATTTCAAAGCAAGGTGTATACCCCTGTAGGCCGCCCATGGAAGAGAAACACCTAGCAATAGGTAGGAAGAAAAGGAAGGTCTATAGAGTTCTGGGTCAAAAGCCAGCAGGGGCAGCCAGGATTTCACAACTGAGATGGAAAGATTCCCATGCATGGAGTGCGATAGGGGCCAGCATGGAGCTCAATGCATGGAACTGGAGCTGAGTAGGAATCTTGCACCCACGAAAGGTGGCTGAGAAAGTTGTGATTGCTGTCTAGGGCTGTCACAGGTATCAAACTGCTATCTGGCTTAGCTGGAGCAGAGGTAGCCAAGAGGCCAGATAGGTCCACCAAAGATCACCAGCTCACTCTCTTTGTGCAGCTCTCTCCTCTCCATCACAAGTTTTATTCAGGCCTCCTACCTCTGTCATATCCACCAGGGAGACTGCCAAACCTTGTCCAACATCCTCATCCCTGCACCATGTCCTGGAAACTATCTCCAGGCAGTAAGCTGGAAAAAATCATAGCTCCCCTCATGTGTTCCTCCACTGTCAAGGATCACTGCCCTGCCCTGCCAAATAAAAATTGTGTTCTTATTCTGTCAATTTTTTTTCCACTGGTCAGAGATCTGGCTGCTAACGTTCCAGTCTGTTTAATTGTCACCTCCTCAAGGAAGCATTCATAATCCTCTCCCTAGAATGTAGGCTCTGTGTCTTAGGCTGTTTTTTTTTTTTTTTTCTTTCTGCAATAACAGAATGCCATAGATTGGGTAACTTATGATGGACAGAAATTTGTTGACTTACAGTTCTGGAGGCCAACAAATCCTATATCAAGATGCCGGCACCTTTCAAGGGCCTTCTTGCTGCATCATAACACGGGAGAAGGCATCACGTGGTAAAAGAGAAAATTTAAAAAGAAAGAAAGAAAGCAAAGAAGAAAGAAGAGGATGCAAGCTTA
Source organism: Tarsius wallacei (assembly GCA_963574415.1). Lineage (NCBI taxonomy): Eukaryota > Metazoa > Chordata > Mammalia > Primates > Tarsiidae > Tarsius > Tarsius wallacei. The sequence goes on along the minus strand of CAUYQG010200997.1, from coordinate 5,915 downwards.
CTCCAACAATAGTAAACAATACAATACAAAAAGGGCATTAATACATTCGGTAGGATGGGGCCCTTATTAACTAAACACCTCTTAAGGGTTCTCCTCCCAGTACTGTCGCAATGACAATTAAATTTTACATAAGCTTTGGAAGGGACAAGCATTCAAACCATAGCACCTGCCCATCAACATCACCACTCTTGTTTGCTTCTTTCATAGCACTTATCAGAGTTTACTATTTTTTTTAATTTCCAGTTGTTTACAGTCTTATATCTATCTTTCCCACCCACATGCTAGCAGCAGGGGACAGGGATGCTTCTGATCTTGCTCATAATTTTGTTCCCAGACCTAGCATAGTGCCTGGCTCTATGTGCTGAATAAATGAACGAATCCATCAAAAATTCAATAAATTGATGAATAAACAAAAAAGTATAACTTATTCTAAAGATAGAGAGCATGTAAGAAATTCAAGCAAAAAGCAAGCTATTCAGATTTATATTTCAGAGTCATAAAGTCTGTCTATGGTGTAGAGAAGAATGGGAAGGAAACCTGACAGCAGCAGAGTCAGGATTAGGGTAAAGCAGGTGAGTCACGCAGAGCAAAAGCTTTAAGGAGGCCCTTCCTCTCATGGTCATACAAGTGTAGCGTCAACACCTGAGAGTAAGGGCCTCCTTAAATGTGTTGCCCTGGATGCCTACTTTGCCTCAACCTAGCCTTAGCCCTGGGAAGCAGGGTTACCCTTTGGAAGGTTATGGAAAAATTTCAGACACAAGTAGACAGTGGCTGAGGTAACAGACAGAAGGAGGCCAATCTGAGAACCATGAAGAGACCTGGAACCAGAAGTGCCCACTCTGCAGTTCACACTGCACCAATCTCTTACTCAGTCTACCTAAAAAAAACTTGGTCTTTCTCTTCAGTTTCTCAATCTGCTATTTATTATTTTTTTGTAAGCCTCCAGTCAATTATCTTAGCCACTTATCACCTAACTAGTCACAAGTGACATCTTTTGATTAAAAGGGAACTCCAAAAGGATGTTAGGAAAGGTTCAAGGTTCACAGACTCAGTATTCTAAGGAGAACAGGAAGTCATTTATGTAATCTAGAGATTTTTGAACCACACCCCCACAAAATGCTAGTGTCTTAGGGGCTAGACAAGAGGTTCTAGTGGAAAAACCCAAAAAATTCATAAAATCTTCTTAATGCATAGGTAACATGGTTTGGAGAGGGGGAATGAAATACATATACATACAGAAAATCATTAAATTTAAGTTTTTCTAAAAAGAATTTTTCTTAAATATTTAATATGTTTGCTTCTTGTCTTTATTTCCTTTTAGATGGAATGAGACTTAGCAGAGCATAGTGAATAGTTTAATTTAACACATTAATATTTCCTGAATCCTGCTAGGAGTACTAGGCCCTCATAGATTGACAGCAGTACCAATTTTGTGCACTCCCACTCCAGTTAGCATCATTCCTATTCTTTTACCTGTTCACTCTTGTCCAAACAGGTTAGCTTCTCATATCAGTCCGATGATCACAGTAACAAACAGCCCCCAAATTGCAAAAGTTTAAGCACACACATATTTTACCCCTATGCATGCCTCCAGTACCATAAGACACAGAGGGGAACAGGAGGAAGTTCTGAAATCCTAATCACTCAGCCATCCAAGTTATTGGATACTTCAACTAGATCTATGTTTGCAAAAGTGGAAAGGAAATATGCAAAATCATACACTGCGTTTTAAAAATTTCTGCCCAGAGGGGACGCATGTCACCTCTGTTCAAATTTCATTGACCAAAGCAAGTCATGGCTTTAGCTGACTTCAAAAAGAACAGGGAAGGAGAAATATTTGATGACCAGCCCTAGTGGCTATCACACTTCCCCATGTTGTTGACTGAAAAGAAGGAGGAGGAAGAAAAGGAGCAGAAAGAGGAGGACAAGAGGAAGAGGAAAAAGGAGGAGAGTGGAAGAAGGGGGAGAGTGAGAGGGAGAAGACAGGGAGAACAGAGGCAAAGGAAGGAGAGAAAGAAGGAAATTGTGGCAAAGAAGGAAAAGGAAAAGAAGAAGAAGAGTAAAGAGGAGGAGAATGAGAAATACAAGAGGAAGAAATATAAAAACGGCTATGCTAAAGATTAGAAGGCTTATATTTTCTTAGCAAGATGTGTGGCTCTGGGGAATTTGCTTAATCTCACAAAATCTCAGTCTCCTCAGCTGTAAAATAGGAACAAATAATACCTACCTCATATGACTGCTGTGGAGATTCAATTGAATGTCTCTGCAAAATGCTTCCCACACTTCCTTTCACAGAGTGCTCAAGACATAACTATTATTTGCCTTATAAAGGAAAGTATTCCAAGCACTTTCAAGTCCATCAGCATGATTAGACTATAAAGGAAATAAGAGGGGATTATGATCATTCACATATGGAAAAGGAGCTTCAGCAAAATTGAGGTGCCCGAGTAGCTGCACGTAGGATGAGGCCTGGGGAGAAGCCCAGGGCCCAGGGCTTCAGACTCTAACCTAGTGCTCTTTCCTACATGTCCTCCTCCTCACTCTCTTCTCTGAGGTCTCGTTGTAAACATTCACTTATGACTGGTGAACGTTTAAGCATATTTCAAAATGAATGACTGAAAAATAAGAATGTAAACTGTGGATTTGGCTCAGGCCAGAAGACATAACACCTGTGTTAGCAGAAGGCAGTGGAAAGCCTCCGGACATGTTTCTGGAACATTTTTCACACATGTTAACAAAAAATTCACTTGGGCTGCTCACAGAAGACAGACATGCCCAAGGACTTCAAGGGTCCCTGAGTGAGATCATACCCTCCCAGGAAGGAGGCCCTGGAGACAGGGAATCAGGCTTTGTGTTTTCCATTCAGTGCTGCATCCAGTGTGGCACTTGGTAAATATCAAGCCATTGTCTGTGTATAAGGATGAACTACGCTAAAAGGCAGTTGGAAATATATGCACACAAACACCGTTGCCCTTCTGCTTTAGTTTGGGGAGAGGCTGGTCTTTGAGCCCTCAGAGTGAAAGTAAACTCTTCAGAGAGAATTTAGAACCTCCAGAAAGACATGGGCAAGCTTCCTTGCCACCTTCCACCATCCCTAGCCAACTGCCCAGGGATGAAAGAGAATATAGGTAAGAGCCAAGTAAGAGTTGCAGTTCTTACCCTTCAGACAGGATATAATGATGCAGAGAGAGAAGGCGATGGGCTGGGTGTTGTCCCAGTGGCTTGCACATCCTGAGGAGAATATTCCATCTCCCTCCTGAGACTTTGGAGCTTTCCAGAAACCCATCTCTAGTGCCATCTCCTCCAACACTCCTGCCCTGATGGCTCCCACATCCCAATTTCCTTCTGCCTCACAGTGACCTAATCATTGAGACCTTAGTGGGTGTCTGATTGTTTCATGTGTAATGGAGTAAGGGAAAATGCATTTCCTTCAATATCAGGATGTCTGAGAGAAAATTAGGGAGCCGGGTGTGGTTGAGCTTCAAATAAAGTGCCATGGAATCTTGTGTTTCAGGGGAGTCATGCACAGTGAAGTATAGACCTATCTGGGGTGGAGGACTTAGAAAACATTGAACCTAAGGTGGGGAGCCTACAAGGTAGGAAAAGCTGGGTTCTGAAAGATAGAATTATTATCCTTTACACATAAATCTTTATTGAAGTTTCTAACCTCACAAAATTTATCCACATGAATAGGTTTTTTTTGTAAATAAAATAGCAAAGGGGCCAAAGTCTGTTTCCCCCACTGACTTGGACCCAATCCAAGATGGTTCAGAGTTGCAAGAGCAAAAACAGAGGATGCCATGAGGAAGATGATCAAGACAGCTCACTGTAACCTCACCTTCTATTTCTGCCTCCCGGGTATCTGGGACCACAGGCACAAGTCACACCTGGCTAATTTTTTTTTGGTAGAGATGACATCTCACTATGTTGCCCAGGTTGGTCTTGAACTCCTGGGCTCAAGCAATCCTCTAGCCTTGGTCTCCCAAAGTGCCGGGATTATAAGGGTAAGCCACCATGCTCAGCCATGGTTTTCTTTAACAGTTTCTTTACTACAAGACTACAGTAACCCAAACAGCAAGGTACTGGTATGAATATAAACACATGGACCAATGGAACAGAAGTGAGAACCCAGAAATAAAACCGCTGTCTTACAACCATCTCATCTTTAACAAAGTCAACAAAAACAAACTCTGGGAAAATGACATCCTATTGAACAAATGGTACTGGCCAACCTGGCTAATCATATGCAGAAGAATGAAGACACCTGTATCTGCATAGGTATCACAGCACTATCCAGCAAAAACATGGAACCAACCTAGGTACCCACCAACAGTGGATTGCATAAAGAAAACCTTGTAGACATACACTATTGTGGACTATTGTGCAACCACAAAAAAGAACAAAACTGTGTCCTTTGCAGCAACATGGATGCAGCTAGAGACCGTCATCCTAGCAAAGTATCACAGAAAAATAAAACTGAATACCATATGTTCTCCCTAATGAGTGGGAGCTAAACACTGAAGATACACAAGAGAAATTTAGACCAGTGTCCCAGTTAAGACATGGGCAAAAGGATGGGGAGAACAGATACCAGCAACGACTAAAGGAGAAAGAGAGAGAGGGAGTAAGGGCTGAAAAACTGCCCACTATATATCATGTTCACCACCTGGATGACAGGCTCAATAGAAGCCCAACCTCAGCATCATGCAAAACATGTATGTAACAAGCCTGCACATGTACCCCTTGAATCTAAAAAATAAAAATAATTTTTTAAAAGTGTTATAGCTCTGCATGCTCCTTTTTTTTAGCTTTATGGGTTATAATCAATATAGCAAAAATTACACACATTTAATACACACATCTTGATGAGTTAACTCCCCATCTGATTCTGCCTTTTTTCTCCTTGTCCCTCTCTTTTTCTCCTTGCTGTTTCCTCTCTGTGACCATGTCTTGTCATTTGTATCTTCCTTATCCATGACTTTCTGTCAGGGCCTGCCTCTCTCTTCTGTGCTTTCTTCGATAGTGTTTGTGGAGATGGAGATTTCATCATCTTATCCACCGTGTGACCCTTCGTGTCAGCTCCTCCCTGAATTCCCCACACTTCATAATTATTTCTCATCAGACCCCCCAGGTCTGTCTAAATCTCCCTTGTTTCCTTTAGGCAAGTGCTGGGTTTGTGTCCATCCATGCAACACAGCCTGATCAAGACATGGAAGGAGAGAGGCGTGTGCCGGCCCGGTCTCTGCCTGAGGGAGGAACCCCAAGAGAAAACAAGTTCAGTGTAGATCCAAAAAAGGCCGCCCTGAGGTCCCACAAGACATGTGGACAGCATTTATCTTTCATCAACCTCAAGATTTTGTTTCTGTATTTTTCTGATGGTCAAAATCATATGTGCTTACAGTAGAAAATTTAGACAGTATGAGAAACAGTAAAGGCTCAGAAAGAAAAGTTATTCATGCTCCCTCCACCCAGAGGTGGCCACTGCTGACATTTTGCCATATACTCTTCCAGAATTTTTCTCACACATTTTTTAAATCTTTATACATGTAACATCACTAGATACAGATTTATGCAACTCCTTTTGTTGCTTTAAGATTCTATCATAAGCCGGGCTCGGTGGCTCAGCCTGTAATCCCGCGCCTTTGGGACGCTGAGGTGAGTGGATTGCCTGAGCCCGCGGGTTCGAGACCCGCCTGGGCAAGCAAGACCTCATCTCTACAATAAATCAAAAAATTAGCGGGGTGTAGTAGTGCACACCTGTAGTTCCAGCTACTTGGAAGGCTGAGGTGGAAGGATTGCAGGAGCCCAGCAGGTCAAGGCTGTGGTGACTGGGAGTGTGCCACTGCACTCCAGTCTGGGTGACAGAGTGAGATTCAAAAAAAAAAAGAAAAAAGAAAAAAAAGGAAGACAATCAA
>CAUYQG010200996.1:0-23102 GCA_963574415.1 Tarsius wallacei | reverse complement strand
AATTTATTTATTTTTGAGTTGGAGTCTCACTCTGTCACCCAGACTGGAGTGCAGTGGCCGCTCCCGGCCACTGCAGCCTCGACCTGCTGGGCTCCGGCGATCCTTCTGCCTCAGCCTTCCAAGTAGCTGGAACTACAGGCGCATGCTACCACGCTCGGCTAATTTTTGATTTATTGCAGAGATGAGGTCTCGCCAAGTTGCCTAGGCGGGTCTCGAACCGCGGGCTCAGGCAATCCACTCACCTCAGTCTCCCAAAGCTCGGGATTACAGGCTGAGCCACCAAGCCCGGCTTGGTTTGATTTCAAAAGGTTCTCGTCCAAGACTGGGATGCACTATGCCACTGTTTAAATGGAAGACTGCATTTCAGATTATTCTATTTATATGGGGTCATATCATTTTCCCATCAATAAAATAATTGTCAGGGAAATCATAAATACCAATATATTAAGTAGAATAGAAATAGGCTGGGTATTGTGATTCTTCACATTATTGAACGCTAATACAAATTGGAAAGAAACATTTCAGTGAAACACCACTTATGTATGTAATGTTATTTCACTTCTTCAGGTATAGATTTGTGAAGAATTAATAATGTCTTTGTTTCAGGGCAAGTCAACTTAGATGCCACTCTTAGCTTACATAGGCTCTAGAAATGTGACTTAAAACAAAAAATTCAGGGAGACATTTATAAATAATGTCTATGTAATTCATTGCATTGGTCAGTCCAAGGGGTTATTAGCAGGTCACAGGTGATAAACGACTAAGGATTTTATTTTACTCCTATAGGAATGGATTTATCCTAAAGGGATTTTGAAGATTTGGAGAATATATTAAATAAAACTCAGACAATTTAGCTTTGAAGCATAATTCCTCTAAGGTTTTCAGATTTTACGGGAATAATTTTGACAAAACAGTCGTTGAGAAAGATTTTGCAATTATCTCTTAAAGAGGAAATTTTGATTTTGATGGTACTTTGGAGACTTAGAGCAATATGACTTTCTACTTTCTGTAATCAACTGTATTGGGCTTATTTTTTTCTTCGCTTCCTTTCAGCTCCTTGTGGATATAATGTGACCTCTCAGAATGGCACCATTTATTCCCCTGGGTTTCCAGATGAATATCCGATTTTGAAGGACTGTGTTTGGCTTGTCACGGTGCCCCCGGGGCACGGAGTTTACATCAACTTCACTCTCTTGCAGACGGAGGCTGTTAATGATTACATTGCTGTTTGGTATGAGAATCTTTCACGTGAAACACTTCCAATTTAGCACTTATAGGCCACTTGTATGTCAGGTTATGTATTTAGAATAAACTAGTTAGGTGAATATCAGGAAAAAAAATTTACCAACGCAACCCAGAAGTATAGAGAATATATTTCATCATGTACATTTGGGTTTTGCCACATGGTAGAAATACCCAAGGTTATTTGTAATACATGAGATTATCTTGAGATTATTTAATTTTACATTTCTTAAGTGTGTGTGTGTGTGTGTGTGTGTGTGTGTGTGTGTGTGTGTTTGAAAGAAAAGTTGCCAGTATTCTTTTCTATGATGTGGTACTCTTGGGAATATTATATTCCAAGGCGGGTATAGAGGGGAATCAGGAGCTGTGAGGCTGGGGTGGGTGGTAGGTGTGCCCTGGACACCAGAGGAAGGTGTTCCTGGGATACATGGCTGCAAAAAAAAAAGGAGGGCTCGTAGGTGACAAGCGTGCCTATGGGTATGTAAGTGCGGGTGTAAGTATGTATGTATCCTTTTCTGTGTTTATGATATGTGGTATGTCTGTATCTGTGTGGACATGTGCTTGGTATGTGTATATGTGTACATGTGTCTCTCTGTGTGTTGAGTGTGTGGTATTTGTGCCTGCATATATGTGGTGAGTCTATATGTGTGGAAGTCTATATGTTGTGTCTGTGTCTATGTTTGTGTCTGTATGTATGTGTGGTATATGTATTTGTGTGAAGTATGTGTGGTGTGTTTGTGGGGTGTGTGTGTGTGTGTGTGGTGTGCTTTGTGATATGTGCATTTGTGTAGTGTATGTCTGTCTGTGGAGTGTGTGTCTTTGTGTGATGTGTCTGTGTGTGTAATGTCTGTGTCTGTGTGTGGTGTGTTTCTGTATGATGTGTGTCTATGTAGAGTATGTCTATGTGTGTACTGTGTTTATGTCTTGTGTTTGTTTCTGTGTGTGGTGTGTGTGTGTGAGTTGTGTGTGTCCGTGTGAGGTGTTTGTGTCTGTGGGTTGTAGATATGCCTGTGTGGTGTGTGTGTCTGTTTGTGTGGTGTCTGAGCTCCTGTCAGAGCCTGCAGAGAGAGCAGGAGGTGAGACACCGGTGAAAACAACTGCCGCAGGACTCGGGGGTCCTGTGAAGGGTCCCAGATCTATTCTCAGAGTTGAGAATATCCTTGGGGTTTTGTGCAGGAGAGCTACAGGCCTGATGCTGGCTCACCAGCCCATTTTGTGGGAAGTAAGTAGCCAGCGCAGGAAGGGAGGCTGCTTCTGTGGCTGGAACACATGTTGGAGAGAGACGATAGGACCTGAGTCAATGGGTATGAGAATGAGGAGAGACAGAACTAGAATGATTAAGTCAACCAAATGAAGCAGCTTTTTCAAAGGTAAAACAGAGGATAAGGCCAGAGGAAGGCATAGCTAGAAGATAGTCATATTTGATTGTTTTTATATTATTAAAAATATATTAATTCCTTAGTAAAGCTTTTCATAAGCATCACTCATTTATAAATAGATATCTCTCCAAGGGCTCTTTCTGTTTTTCCTAGGGATGGTCCTGACCAGAACTCGCCCCAGCTGGGCGTGTTCAGTGGCAACACAGCCCTTGAGACAGCCTACAGCTCCACCAACCAAGTCCTGCTCAAGTTCCACAGTGACTTTTCAAATGGAGGTTTCTTTGTCCTCAATTTTCACGGTCAGTCTACTTTCCCCCATCGGTGAAGACACAGAATTCTACTTGGTGTTTCCCGTGGTGTTGACCTTGTGTCCAGCTGACTTTTCTGCCGACCAAGAGTATATAGAATTGTCTTGCACTGGAGTCCAGAATTTCCTGTGATCCATTTTTATTTAGTGATATTTTCATTATTTCACATCATATCAGGCCTGGATTTACTCTAAGCTAAATATATTTTAGGTAAAACTTTGCTAGGAAGACCATTGACTTACCTTTGACACTTTCTATAGTTTTATTCATCCAGTCCCCAGATACAGTGTGAGAGCAAATGACATGCAACTCTAAATAAGGTGAAAGCAAACCTCTAATAGTCTTGACAATGAACTCTATAAAATATAGTGTGTGGAAAAATGGAGATCATAAGAGCATTATCTCTCATGGACACTGCCACCACTGGAATATCTCAGGACAAGAAACAGACATGACCTTATCAAATCTAAACATGGACAAGGAGTCAGGGCATGATTGAATCATTTCTCTCACAGGATTCCAAACATATATAAAGTGTGTTTACTTAAATGTTACATTTTTTTAAATTGTACACTTTTTCTTGGACTTCAAATATTTCTTGTCATTAAATGATCACATGAGCATTTGAAGCTTGTTAATTTTATTTAAAAAATGATTTATAAATATAAACATTTTACTTAACATCGTACTTAACATTGTACTTAACATCGTAACAACTTTAAGAATAATTTTTTGTAATATTTGGGTTTACTCAGCAAATGCAATAATTTGAATTATTATTATTTTTTCTATCAATCATTTAGCATTTCAGCTCAAGAAATGTCAACCTCCCCCAGCAGTTCCACAAGCAGAAATGCTTACCGAGGATGAGGATTTTGAAATAGGTAATATTTTCTTCATTAACAATACCATGAACGCAGTGTGATGTTTTTAGACCCACTGCTCACTGCAATAGTAATAGTAAATGGGTAATTTGTCAGAAAAACCTGAATGTATTCTGACGGCTTATATAGAGGCCATGAATCAAATAATAAGTATTTTTCTTTCTTTACATCACTTTTTTTGTTTTAAGTTGTTCTTTTTCATTTCAAGCATTTCACACATTTTTCCTCTATAGTATTTACTAGTTTATTTTTCAAAATGGGTATTTTAGAGACAGACTTGGAAATTGTGTCTACTTAGGAGGACACATTCATGCACTTGAGAAAGAACTTAATCATTTGTGACTAAAAGAATGACTAGTATAACACTGATCTTTCACTAAAACTAGAAAGTAATACAGAGTTATTTAGTGATACGTTCATAAACTTAGCTTTATGATTTTATATTAATGATCTAATTCATTAAATAATTGTCTGATCATATTAAGAAAGCATTCATAGCATTTGTTTCCAATATAATTATCGTGATAATTGGATTTCTCAGCACCAATTAAAAAACCCATCCTGTTGTCACATTGTGTTTCAGACCACTAGTCAAACCACGTGACCTAATTTCTGCTACACTCAGTGTGGCTTAGTTAATTGGAACATTGTGTTAACTAGGTCAAGGTCATAGGTGTGCCCTTTCTGGATGCACTAAAGCCTTTGGATTCTACAATCTTGCTTAAATCATAAGCATCTTTTTCACTTTTTCTCGGTAGTCATTGGGGAAGAGGAGCCAACATAGATGTATCAGTCAAGGAAGAAAAACTGCCACATAATGTCTGCACTGACATTGGTTAAGTTTAAGAGAGCATCATCCTAATGGGGCTTGCACAGTAATGGGATTCACTGAGTAGTCATATATGTTTAACACTGTACACACTCCAAGTGTCATAGAAACACAATTTCCTAGTTTGTTGTATGACCTATTCTAGGAGACTTCGTGAAGTACCAGTGCCATCCTGGGTACACCTTGCTGGGGACTGACACTCTGACCTGCAAGCTAAGTTCCCAATTGCAGTTTGAGGGTTCTCCTCCAACATGTGAAGGTATGTGCAATTTGATACTAAAAATTCATATAATTATTCAACATGGGAAATTGTATTATTTGTATTGGTCTGAACTTCTTTGTCTATATAGAATAGAACTTCATCCTTTTCTGCACTCTGATCTCATTGCAACGAAAATAACCTCCTCACAGAAATAGCTAATGACTCTCTCCCTTTCAGCTAGCCCTAGAAAATACATCAAAGCCACATCAAATAAGAAATCATGTTTTTCTTTGACAATTCATCATGAAAATGTTCACACATATGACAAATGTCAAATAATTCTATAACATCTGAGTAACTTAGCACCTGAATGTCCACTACCTAGGTTGACCATGAATCTTGCAGGAATTCCTTTATCACAAATCTCTCTCTCTCTCTCTCCCTCTCTCTCTCTCTTTCTCTCTCTCTCTCTCTCTCTGCTATCTTTCCAGTCATCCATACCATATTTCTGGATGCATTTCAAGACAAATTTGCGACATCACTTATTTTCCCCCTAAAAACACCAGCACGAATATTAATAGCTCGCGTTTAATATTTTTGATGTAGAATTTATAAACAAATGCACACATCTCATTTTTTTGCATGCCTTTAAAATGCATAAATAATGTGCAAGAACATAGACAATATACAGCATAGAACATGATTTGAGGCTGAATCCGTTGACTCAATAAATTAGAATTCAATTAGATATTGTAAAAGATTATCCATTTAATAGGCACCACTTAATATTAAAAGAAAAAAGTAATATTAAAAGAAAAAAGACTTAAAAATGTAAAAATGCTCAAGTCGGTTAGAATAAGGATTGGTTCACCTATCAAACAGCTTTTCAAGTTGGAACAGTTTTCATTTTTATGAGTTCAAAATCATGATGAGTTTCAGATATAGTGCCTTTGAGCAACGAAAGTCCTTCAAGGAATCTGTATATTATCATTGCTTAGGGCAAGTGAAACAGTTGAAAGGACCCACAAGGTAGGAAAAGAGGATCCAGAGGCTCAGTCACTGGACTGAGGCAACTTTGGCCAGGTTGCTAATCCCTGCACATCGAGCATGGGGAAAATGATTCACTTGCTTTAGTTATGAGCCTACTAGAGAGACTCAGTGAATATATAGTGAATTATCGTTTTGAATGTTTTATGATGTCAATTGTCGACCCCATAAGAGGCAGTTTTCTTTGTAAAAGTATCGATTTTTGTAATGATTTTGCAAGTGCTCATGCCTGTGGAAGGATTCTCTTAGAAGGTTTGATAACTTTGTCCATCATCATGACTTCATGAGGCAGAATCCTAGTCACCGTGAGAGAGGGAAACAACTTTCCACATCTGATGAAAGCTTGGCATGTATTTGGGAATAATTATTACTAAATATTCATAGTAACTTAGATTTTTAAAAAGTCAGTTTAACTGTAAAGTTGTATCTACTCAGGAGCCAGTGGGTATAGGGAAGACCACAGGGGAAGCAGAATAAACCCTGGCCCTAAACTTCTCTTTAAACAAGAAGAACCAACAAGTCCCATGCTGCTGGAGAATCACTGAAATCTGTGCCTCTGAGTTGCCTTACTTCGAGGTTAGGATCACACAAAGCCAGGAGACTGCAGGCATCATTTTCTTAGAAAAAAAATCAGTGTGTGTTACCATCTTGCAAGAGCAACAATGATCTATTTGTGATCTTGTCCTCCATGTGGGAAGAGATAAAGTGCTCATTTTTGCTGTTTTACATAAGAATTAACTCAGGAAAATCTTCACTTGTTTAAGGCACATTTTTGTTTTATTTTATTTATTTTAAAAATGTGGTCCATTTTAATCTTAACAAACAAGGCCTTAAATGTCTCAGAATGGACAACCTTAAGCCAAGGTGGTCTTAGTTGAAAAATAAAGGAAGGCATTCAGGTATACTAAATGTGCTGTTCTAAAATCAGGAAATCTACTTTTATTATGTTGTTTTCCCCAGATTAACCTAGTTCTCTTTAAATGTAACTCACCACAGTCCAAGAAGAGAGGACCTCATATGCTCATATACATGGTGCTTCTGTAAGTTTATAAAGGAGTTGAAAAATTCCTGCCCCCTAGTGACATCTGGCAGTCCTGATGCCATGGGGCAACATATTACCTTTTCTATGTTTTGATGCACAAATACTTAGCATTGTGCAACAGTTACTTATAGCACTGAGTGCAGTACCATACCGTACAAGTTTGCAGCCTAAGAGCAGTAGACTAAACCACATAGCTTAGGCGTGTAATAGACTGGACCATCTAGGTGTGTATGAGTGCATTCTGGGATGTTCGTGCAATGAAGTCCCCTCTGGACACATTTCTCGGAGTGTATCACTGTTGTTAAGCGATGCACACCATACACCATCACAACAGAAGTATCATTCTCTAGATTCCTGCTGCTGTCACACTCATTTGCAACGAGACTTCTGCAGACAAAATTTGCCTCTTTCCTTATATCAGAGACTCCCACACCCCACTGCACTCCCAGCAGGAATTACTATACAGAATAACCTAGTTCTCTTCTCTTTCAATTCAGGAGTAACTTTGTTTAAAATGAACTGGGAGTCATCTCAGCTATCATTCTCTGAGTAACTCATTTTGTAAAACAGGAAGTAGAAGCTCAAATGTCTTTTGACAAATCCTGAATCACTCGAGCCATTAATTATAATTTTTATTTAAGTATTTTTCTATTATTTGTTGGATTTGATTGGGCTCAAGCAGGGGCTAGACTCCCAATAAATTCTGGATGAAAAAATTGTATGATCACTTAGTTCTACTTCTTCAGTTGCCGTAAGTGCACCTTTAGAAGTTCTGACTTGAAAAGTATCACCAATTTTGGGGAAACAGAATAGATTGTTCCTTGAAAGTTAGCATTATGTTTAGACATTACTGTCTTAGAACTATTCTTAATTCAAGAAAAAACTGAGTGCAGGAAGCTCCTTGCTCTTAGGGCATTTTAGGGGAAGAAGTTAATTAACAGGGCTGGAAGGACCAGATTTTACAAATTCTTCAAAGTCTGCTTTCTTCATCTTATAGACCATAGGGATCTACAAGCGTGTTCAGAATACTCATTGTTTTTCATTGTTTTTTTTCATCTGGGTATGGTGGTTCATGCCTATAATCCCAACACTTTGAGAGACTGAGCCCAGGAGTTTGAGACCAGCCTGAGCAACATGGCGAGGTCTCATCTCGGCAATAAATAAAAAAATTAGCCGGGCATGGTGGCACACACCTGTAGTCCCAGGGACTCAGGATGCTTAGGCAGAAGGATCGCCTGAGTCCAGCTTGTCAAGGCTGCAATAGCTGTGAGCATGTCACCGTATTCCAGCCTGGGCAACAGAGTGAGACTCTGACTCAAAAGAAAGAAAGAAAAAAAGAAAGAAAGGAAGGAAGGAAGGAAGGAGGGAGGGAGGGAGGGAAGGAGGGAGAGAAGGAAGGAAGGAAGGAAGGAAGGAAGGAAAGAAGCAAGGAAGGAAGGAAGGAAGGGAAGGAGGGAAAATATATTTTTTAAAAAACTCTCAAAGAAATAAACAAAATCAATAATTTTTTCCTGTCAATTCGAGTCCCTTGCTAGAAGCCCAAACCTCATTTGCACATAATTTACTTATGTAGCAAATCCCCACATGTACCCCACACCTAAAATAAAATGCAATAAGATCCAGAGCAACAACAAGAACAACAAATTGGAGGCATACATTTTAAATGGACGCTAAGAAGAATCGGTGACCTTCTGATGACAACCCTTCTAGGAGGCAGCAGAGGGGGCAATAGAAAGAAAGTTGGCCAGCCTCTGCTTCCTTCTGCACGTGTGTGATAGTAGCAGGCATTGCAAGGACTCTGGTGGCAGCCTTTCCACTTTTTTTTTTACAGAGTATCCTCAAGTCTATGATTCTCTCCTACTTAGTAAGAATTAATCTGAATGACTTATAAACCACAATTTTTGTTATTTATTTACTAATCCTAATCTTAGTTTACTTTTACTAAAGGCCTGCAAGATACATTAAATAACATTTAAGCCACATAGTTGGTTTTTCTTCAGAAATAAACTAGAAAACTGATATGTTGCTGAGGAACAGTGGCTCAGAGCAAGAGCACTGTCTGAAGGAGGCAAGCCCTGTTCAGATGTATCTTTGACAAGACCCTAGCAGGTGCCTCCGTGTGGTGGGCAGTGTCCCAGATTCCCCCGTGGAGACACAGCATATTTTCTCATATGTGTTTGCTGCTGGAAGAATAACCAGTGCAGCCATAGGGGGGTACTGCAGTCCTTTGAAACCCTCCCACTCCTCCAAGTGGGTATTGCTCCTAGCAACAGTTTATAGCAGTGAACCTGAAGGAAGTGGCACGTAAGAAAGAACAAGAGAAACAACACGAGACAAACAAAAAACCCTTTCACTCATGGGGAAATAAAAACACATGCAAATGCATTTCAAAAGGATATGTATATCTAAAAAAATACTGTGAAGTATTGTAAGCAAAATGACACAAATGATTCTGCTTGTCTTTTCATTTTGTCTTCTTTAAGAAACAAAACCAGCATTTCACAAATGGAAAGGCATAAAAATGGCTCTGCTTAAAAAGCTGTTCCTGGCTTAGAATTACTGCACTGTGTTCAAGCCCCAGGATGCGCTAGTCTTCCAGGTGGATTTTAGCAACTCATTAGCTAAGGTTTCCTGTTTCCAGATGGTCTGAAGTTCCAATGTCCTCTGTTAACTATAGTTGCAGTGAGTGATAAAAATCTCAGTCCTCATAAACATACAGGGAGGTGAGATTGACTAAATATTTTTCAAGTGTCATACCACAAAATGAAGTGTGCTCTTGTAGCACTTTTGTGTCAGGAGAAGGCATGCGGTCTAATGAACTGTAGTCCTTAAAACTCCTTCTGCCCATATAAGTTGTCAATCTAGGTTTAAGAAACACACTTGCCTCTGTTGGCTTTAATGATAACCCTGAGGGGTGGTTATTGTCATCGCTTATTTATATCAGCACCAAGAAAAGCCCTGGCTCTTATCGCAAAGTCAAAGGTCTGTGGAGCCCCCAAAATACCAAGCCCGGCCTGCACAGATGGACACAGACACAAATACTGATTTCTTTTTTCTTTCTTCAAATATGAACATGTTCACTTTTAAATGAGCGTTATGTATTTTGCAAGTTGATATGACCATCATTACAAAAAATAATACTTTTAACATAGTTGCTTCAATTCAGTCTGTGTGTTCTGTCTAGGATTATGTTAGTTTACTATTGCCATTAATTTATCATTGTAAATATTTTTGAAATCTCAACTAAAATAGATTTATTGAAAGGCTTCTATGAAATGTTTTATCATTGGTGATCGTATGCCTAAAAGTTTCCTAAATTTTAAAATGTATCTTAGTTAGAACCCTAAGATAAATAGAAGAAAATGGGAAATAAATGACGTTTTAACAGGCAGGTACTTGAATAAAAAACATAAAAGTTTTGCTCATATGCTTGAGAAGTGTCTTTTTTGAAATATATGCATAAGTAACATTTATCTAATAACACTTAACTAATTAAAATGAGATAATTCAATAAATAGAATAAATTTCTTTTTAAGGAAAGCTTCCTTTAATTAAGGAAAAAGTGATTATTGAATTTTTTTTAACACTCTATAAATAATTTTGGTATATCTCTATTTACTTATGAACCATTTTTGGAAGAAGATAATTTAATATAGCAATTAGAAAAATGACTAACTAAGGGACTGTTCTTTGGTAATTTTCTTTTTTATGTTCCTGACTATGTAGATAATTTTTATTTTGATTAACTTGGAAGTAGTTGCATAAGGAAAAAATAAAGGCAAGCAAGAGGAGAAAAATGTGTCAATGTGTCCATGATACCTCAATGATGCATTTCCAAAAAATTGCTCCTAGTAGGATTGAGGCCAGGTCTCTGGGCCATTCTCTTCCCAGTGTCCCAGTAATCACACTTTTCCTCATCTGAGGTTTCCTTTTCTGCAGTTTTAGTTATATGTGTTCATTAGTGATCAGGAAACATGAAATGAAAATTTTCAGAAATAAGCAATTCATATGTATTAAATTGTGACCCATGATGAGTAGTGTAATAAAATTTCTGACTGTCCTGCTCCGTACTGCCTGAACTTGAATTTTCCCTTTGCTTACATATCATACTCTGTATGCAATCTACTCTACACAATGTGATTGTATTGGAATAAACACAGGATAAATAGAGTTTGGGACTATCCACAGTTTCAGGCATCTGCTGGGTTTCTTGGAATGTATCCCTAAGGACTAGTGGCACCACTGTATGTCAAAAACTAAAAATAAATACAGTTTTTTCAGGTATTGCATGACATTTCATTGCATTTTTCTAATAGTACATTGAAAAGTAATTTGTAGTTGAGTTGGGAAAACTTTGATCCTGTAATAAAATCCACAATGTATTTGCCCCAAATTAAGATGTGTGGGAAACACGGGGGCCAGAGGATTGTGCAGGCTCAGTGGATATGACTGCAAAGTAAAATGCCTAACACTCATAATTATTCCATGTTGCTCTCCCACTGTGTTTGCATCTGGTATTAAATTTGGTCAAAGCTCAATAAGATTGCTTTTTCTTTTCATTGGCTTGTATATGCAGGCATAGAAACTATCCTGTTGAAGTTGAATTCATTTTATTAAAGCAAACCTCTCCGGGTCCTCTCTCTTCAGCACAATGCCCAGCAAATGAAGTCCGGACAGAATCATCTGGAGTAATTCTCAGCCCAGGGTATCCAGGCAACTATTTTAACTCCCAGACATGCTCTTGGAGTATCAAAGTGGAACCAAACTATAACATTACCATCTTTGTGGACACATTTCAAAGTGAAAAGCAATTTGACGCGCTGGAAGTGTTTGATGGTAAGTTTCTTTAATCTTGCATACCAGTGACCCCTACACCATTACTAGAACCACCATTATAATGTTTTCATAATACAAGGCCTTGAATATATTCTTGAATTAAATTAGAGTTTACCAAAATAAACAAACAAAAATGAGATACTCTGGGATTGTACATTCTCTGGCATCAAGTGTTCTGTAAAACATTATGATAGTATTGTGAATGTTGCAACTTTTCAAACAAGTAGGAAAGTATTGAATTTTCTTTAACCATTTCTTAGTTGTTTAATGTAGAGATTTACAACAGATAATCTTAAACAGGTCTTCCCTCTCTTCTAAGAGTTATATTGATTCACAGGTATTTTAGGAAACCTAAGAGGCTTGGGGGGTATTTTAATCATCTAAGTGATTATCTTACTTAGAAATATGCAAAAAATATGGTTTGGGGAGATTTCTAGATGGTAAATGCTACAGAGGTTTTTGTCAATTTGAAATAGAACAGATGTTAATAATTCTCTTTGTATAAAAGTATCATCACAGCCCAGAGAATTAGACCAAGTACAATTACGGCTGTTCATAATAACAGGGTTTTCACATGTTTTGATGGGTTTGTCATTGAGTTAAGGTAAATAACAATCAAATCAGTGAAAAAATAAATCATTCTAACTGATTCGATGTGTGTTTGTATGCATTTTACTGATTTGATGAATCATAACAGTCAAATTACGTACTTGTGTGGAGAGATACCACATGAAACAGTTTATGTATTTTTGAACTATAACATTAAAAATTAAACTCACATTTTTATACAGAGACATAGAGAGCTGGAGAACAATATTTTTATTTTCAGAGCATTGTTTTATTTTCAAGTGTCTTAAAACAGGCATACATCATTAAAGACTTTTTCCTTAGTCTTTAAAGTCAAGAGAAGTAAATCATTAGTGAAGTATGAGAAAGGGATCACTTATATCAATGAGGAAGGTAGGTAAACACTGTCTAAATCCTATTAAGTGTTACAAAAAAATAAAACAAGAACAACCAACCTTATGAGCTCTATGTCTGTGTGTGTAAGTGTAGACATATATATTCCTACTCATGCTCTATTCAATTAAATATATTTAAATAATTATTTAAATGTATGCATGTTTCTTTGTTTCACATTAGTTGATTGGAATATAGCTGGCAGTACTTTTATGCCTCTTAATTGCAGGGGCAAAATTCTTATCGATAACTTATCCACTAATGGCTTATAATTTCATCCCCACCCAAATGTGGACAGATCATACCCCTTAGAAAAGCAGGAAAAGTAGAGAATAGAGACAATATCACAACAGTTGCTGTCAAAATTGTCAGAGATGAATGACTAGGATTGTCCTAGTCTCAAGATTTTTTCTACAAAATGAAAGGTCAGAATTTTATATGAATTTTTGTAAGCAATGGCAATTTTCTTGCAGTAAATGTCATGTTTATATCCTCTCTCTTTTTTGTAAGACAGGGGCTTTTTTTAGAGTTCATGGATTGACCAAAAAATACATGTTGAATATATTGATTTTAAACTTGATTTGTCCAGGAGTCTATTACTCTCTATGACTCAAGTAGGAGACATCCATAATTTAAAAAAATGGGATTTTAACCATTATTTTATTTATTTGAGAAGAGTGCCAAAATTAAGATTGTGAACTTCATTGGAAAAATACTTTATTTCCATCTTGGTAACAGCAACTCTATCTCCCTTTATGGACATGCTGTTTTTTGTACATGCCGAGTAGGATGTGTGCTTTTAAAGAACAGTCCTTCTAGCAAGTTTGTAACATTTTAGGGAAAAAAAAACAGATGGAATGTAATGTGGGTATAGATGTTAGATTAAAAATAACTTAAATTTCATTCTTGAGTTCTGTCAGTAAAAATTACATCTTAAAATATCATAAATTCAGGTTAGTAAATTTCCCAGTGGCATTTTGATGCAGAATATACATTATTTCTTTAACAACAAGAAGACAAGCAGGCCTGATACAGTGGCTCACACTTTTGATCCCAGTATTTTCAGAGGCAGGGAGTGAGGATCACTTGAGACTAGGAGTTCAAGGTTACAATGAGCCATAATCTCTTCACTGCACTCCAAACTGGGCAACAGATCAATACACTCTAAAACAACAACAAACAAATCAGCACACCCAAAGCACAGCTCTGGCTTCTTCAATTAAGCACAAATAAACTTCTTGCAAGGTGTCTTTCAGGAAACTTGCATATGGCAATCTTTCACAATAAGAACTATCATTTTTTCTGATCCTCCGTCATTCTGTCCAAATTCAGCATTGCTTCGATTATTTTTAAGATGCTAGTTTTTTGTATTTGTTTAATACTGTCATAATAAAGTCCCACAGACTGGGTCGCTTAAACAGAAATTTATTTTCTTTTAGCTTTGGAGGCTGGAAGTTTAAGATCGAAGTATCAGCAGGGTTGGACTCTCCTTTGACTTCTCTCCTTGGCTTGCAAATGTGGTCTTCTCTCTGGGCGTGTCTTTGTCCTAATCTTTTTTTTTTCTTATAAGGACACCGGTCGTACTGGATTAGGACTCATTTGGATGACTCCATTTAACCTTAATGATCTCTTCCAAGACCTTCTTTCCAAATATAGTTCACTTTCCAAAGTCCTGAATGTTAGGACTTCAACATATGAGTTTGCGAGGGACACAGTCTAGCCCATACCTGTCTTATTTGGAAAAGTCATTAGATAGAATTGTTGTGATTGAGGATTACACAATGAATAAAGTGTGGTTTACCAACATCTTTGTATGAATAACATTTTTATGCTTAATTATCAAAGACAGGTGTCATCTAATTTCGCAAAATTTGTATTATGAATACAATTAGAGCCACATTTTCCCATTCTATAATGTGTCTACTGGGAGTGAAGTGTGATATGTAGAAGTGTGATATGTAGAAAAGCCACAAAACCTTTTAACACTTAGAGACAGAGTTGCGTTCACTCACAGAGTATAGTTGTGAAGGAGACTGTGGGAGTGTGAATGCTGATTATCAGTGTCTCTCAGTAAACAGCAGGGGTTACCATGATGAGGGAGACTAGTTGACTTTCCTGGCATTTGCTTTTCTTAACTTTATTTATTTATTTATTTATTGAGTTGGAGTCTCACTCTGTCACCCAGACTGGAGTGCAGTGGCCACTCCCAGTCACTGCAGCCTCGACCTGCTAGGCTCCGGCAATCCCTCCACCTCAGCCTTCCAAGTAGCTGGAACTACAGGCACGCACTACCACGCCCGGCTAATTTTTGACTTATTGTAGAGATGAGGTCTCACCAAGTTGTCCAGGTGGGTCTCGAACCCGTGGGCTCAGGCAATACACTCACCTCAGCCTCCCAAAGCGCTGGGATTACAGGCTGAGCCACCGAGCCCGGCCAGCTCTATTTAATTTTAACTTTGTTGTCTCTATTTTTTGAAAAATTTCAAATTCTCTTTACAGCAAAGTAAACAAAATCTAAAAACATGAATTTTAGAATTCAAGTCAATTTTAGAATGTCAAGTTTATTTTAGGCCCTTATTTTATAAAGAAGCAAAGTGTATAGGTAATTTAGAGGCTCTGCCCATATCAAATTCCCCTTGTACCTCTACTAGAGGGAATGTTTCCTGAAGTCAGAATGTATGGGTTGTTTTGCATGATTTTATAATTTATTTTCTTTCTTTCTTTCTATCTATCTAATCTATCTATCATCTATCTATGTAACTATCTCTATAGGTATTGTATACTTTTAAGTTTTTACATAATCACCATCATATTATATCTATCCAAGAACAGGTATTTTTAGTCATCAAAATGCTATTTCAAGAATTAAGTTAATACATGTAGGTCTAGTTTATTAATTTCATGGCATTTAAAGTTATTTTTTAAACTCCAAACTCTCAGTTTGGATCTAAAATTAATCATGAGAAATAATACTGGGATTCAAATTTTGCTATACAAATATTACTTTTGCACATGTGCTAGGGATTTTTAGAAATACAATTAAAACTTAAATTTTACTAGATGTTACTAAATTGCTCCCCAAAGTGATTGTACTAATTTATACTTCTACTGTATAACATGAAAGTTTCTATTTCCCTGTGTAAGTACAATATTGCAAATACTGACGATAACATAAATTACTTCTATTTTTATTTAGGTCCGTTTGATTTAAGTATTATGTCATTACAATAGCGTATATATCTGACATTGCTTTTGTGAGTAACTGTTTTATTTTTTATCAGGGAATATACTTATTTCTAAAGTCATTTGGAATTTATTGTCCACTTTGGGAACAAATAGCTGTATAGTGTACATGATAACCTCAATTTAGTCAAAAGCTAAGAGTGTTCTTCATTTTGTAGTAGGTACACTCTCGTATGTGAACTATTTTGTTTTTCTGTTTCATTTAGGTTCTTCTGGGCAAAGTCCTCTGCTAGTGGTCTTAAGTGGGAATCATACTGAACAATCCAATTTTACAAGCAAGAGTAACCAGTTATACCTCCGTTGGTCCACTGATCATGCAACCAGTAAAAAAGGATTCAAAATTCGTTATGCAGGTTAGTAAGTGAGGTCTAAACACTATGAAAGTGTTTTAAATACACGTGATCTTTGTTAAACAAAACAATTGAGTAGAGATTTACAACATAAACCTAATCCTAAAGAGTAATAATTAATTGCAATAGAAGTAGTATGATGAGAAATTATTTGGAGTAATATCTCTAAACTACGTTAGGAAAATCATTGATTAATATTTTTAAATGTTACTGTGTAAATCACAAACCATTGAAATGTGGCCTAGAAAGCAAAGACATTTCCCAAAAGATAAAGTAATACAATCAAAATTAATTTTAAAATATATTTAAATGTTAGAGGAGAAAACAGGAAATGATAATTTATTACTATTAACTGTATAAGTGTTAATAATCTCTTAATATTAATGGCTATGTCTTGGCATCAATCTATCTGTATGTCTTTTTCTCCTTATCTGTGCATTCACACTACATATATATCCATACATATATTTATACATATAAATATATATGTAATAAATGTATGTTTAATATATATTTCCTTATCAAATTGTAAATTATTTTATATTCTCTCCAAGTACTTTAATCATTCTTTTCCTGGTAGCTATTTATATTAATCGAATCAATTAGCATATAAATTAATATATGATATATTAAATCCTGTGTACAGTTGTCAATTTGAAATGACCCACACCATCACTTAAACTGCCCTACAGTTAGTAGGCAGACTCTTTTAATTCCTGAGCACATTTTAATTACTAAACAAAAAATCTAAACTTTTCTCAAAATCTCACTCAGTGATACCTGTGGTAACATTTGAGTTATACTGACCTAAGAAAGATGCTCATTATGTATACTAAGTAAATAGCGTGTGTTTCCAAAAGATCGCTTCCTCCTTTGCTGGCGTCTGGGGAGACATAAAGAGCAGCGGCCATGAAGTTTAGACATTCCTTCTGTGGAAAGTTTAATAAAATATACTCAGACTTTTGTTACAAAGACATGGGAGCAATGTTTGGATTAACATAGATTTAATTCATTGTTCCAAAAAACAGACACATAATCAGACTTTTAAAGTAGCTTGAATGCATTTCCAATGTGTGGAAGTGGTCGGTGCAGGATAAATCATAATGAGTATAATTTATCTTGTTTTATCTGCAGCAAATTTCTTAGTAGCCCGGTGGTATCATTATACAGTGCATTGGGAGAACAATGATCACTATGTCTTTCAAAGGATATTTTCATAGATCAAACAATATGAACATTCTTTTTGTTAAATTGTATCAGAAGAAGGATATGCAATGTTATGTTTCTTTCAGTGGAGATATCTATATATAGATATAGTTACATATCTATAGATAGATAGATAGATAGATATTTACATATTTTATGTGCTGATTTCTCTAAAATCTGTGATATATATTTATTTATGAACAGATTTTTCACTTGAAATTCAGTGATCTATCTTCCTTCCTTCCTTCCTTCCTTTCTTTTTCTTTCTCTCTCTCTCTTTTCTTCCTCCTTCCCTCCCTTCCTTCCTTCTTTCCTTTTCTTTCTTTCATCTGGGTCTCACTCTGTCACCCAGGCTGGAGTGCAGTACACAATCATGGCTCACCACAGCCTCAACATCTTAGTCCCAGGCAATCCTTCCACCTCAGCCTCTCAAGTAGCTGGGTCTGCAGGCATGTGCCACTCAGCCTGGCTAATTTCTTGCGGAAATGCGATCTCGCTATATTTCCTGGGTTGGTCTCAAACTCCTGGGCTCAAGCAATCTGCCCCCATTGGCCTTTCAAAGTACTGGGATTAAAGCCCTAGCCACCACACTCAGCAATTCAGTGTTTTCTTCTAAGAGTTCATCACCAGTAATTTTCAAGTGCTGGTTAAATAAAAGTGTCTTTAAAATATTCAGATACTAGCAAGGGAGCTCGTCCCTAATATTATGTTCACATGGCCACATACCACATCTTCAGCCTTTGTTTGCCTTACAGGAACATGCTACCAACCATTCAGGCATAAGAACAATATAATTGATCACCTTAACTGAAGTCGAGTTAAAAAAAAAAAGAAAGATAAAGCAAGTGCCTGTCTAATAGTCATTCTAAGAAAATCCAGTCAACTGAGCTGAGCGAATACTGAGTTAATAATGTCCATTCAATGCTACAAGAAGCATATGCAAGACTGGTTAATGCCTGTAATCCCAACACTTGGGAGGCTGAAGTGGGAGGAATTCAAGACCAGCCTGAGTAACAGAGTGAGACATTGTCTCTACAAATAACCAAAAAATTAGCCCAGCATGGTGGTACATGACTGTAGTCCCAGCTACTCAGGAGGCTGAGGAAGGAGAATCTCATGATCCCAGGAGTTTGAGGCTGTAGTGAGCCATGACTGTGTTATTATACTTCAGCCTGCATGACAGAGTAAGGCTCTGACTCAAATAAAATAAAATAAAATAAAATAAAATAAAATAAAATAAACCATATGTAAACTTCGATACTGGGAGAGTAAAAAATATAGATTGTTCTAGCATTCGCCTAGAAATTCCAGAATATCTGACTTTCCCAGTTTTCTTCTACCCTGATACCTTGCATGATTTTCTGTGTTCTACATCTGCACCCACCGCACCTTCCTTTTCTAAGATCTTACCAGCGGAATACAAAGATTGGGCCCTGGCCTTCTGAATTCTTCTTATAGCCAGGAACAGAGCCATACTATGGTACTATTCAGTGCTGTGATTTCCCTGCAGACTCCCTCCAAATCTTGCTTTAGGTGCTTGAGGCAAGAAGAAGGGTCTTGAGGTTCTGGTAGAAGAAAATGGAGTTATCAGAATTCATAGGGTTAGATGATCATCCGGCAGACTATATCCTTCAAAACACCGAGCTGGCACATAATCCTCAGGTGATGCCCAAAGAGCCTCATGGTCTCATTTCCCCTTTATAGGGTTTTCACATTTCATGGATCTCATCCCTAACATAGGAGAAGGGTGTGGAGTCTGATCATTTTTCCCATTACTATCTATTGTTCACTAGTACATTGATTCTGGGCAGGTGGTATTGTGGGTGCCTGGTTATACTCATACTTTTTCTAAACTAAATATTTGGGTTCATTCAAAACTTACAAGAGTTAGGTGTAGAACAACCATGGGTAGAAAATGGCATGACTGATGGAGCTGTGGGTCAAGAGATTCTTATAACCGTTAGTGGGTTTTCACTTAATAGAAATATGCCCATTAAAAAAAAAGAAGAAGAAGAAATGGCACTTCAGAGGCACAGCCTGCTGAGAATATTCTCTGAGGGTGCGTTTCCTAGGAATGTGGTTGACAATGAGGCCAGACACACAGACATTGCTTCTGGGCAATGCTGTGATAGGAAACCTTCAGACAGTTTCTTCTGAATTTATTTCTAAGGAAAGGTGCTACATTAAGCATTCAGACCTGAGTGTGTCTGCTTTTATATGGAAGTCCCACAGGGAAGTAGAACATCTAAAACCTCTTCTTTAACAGAAACCAAGAGTTTCTAGTTTCCAACAACTGTCTCGGTTTTATTGTTTCAATTCATCTGAAGGGAGTTCATAGGACCTTATGGAGTAGTGAACTGGCCTTGTAAGGATAAGTTTCTTTGTCTAGATGTATAAATAATATGCAGAACCTTTTAGCCATCTTTTGTGGGTACCACTATTATTTTAACAAATGCCTGTCTCCAATTTTAATGTCTTCCTACAAAGAGAATGATTAAAGTTATTGTGAGATTTTTATTGACCCCAAATAGTACATTTTCTTCAAAGATTTTATTCAAATCCCCTGACTTAAAAATGAAACTTAATGACTACATGATTGTACAATTCACAAGGTTCATCTAACAACCCTAACAAGGAAAAAGTTAATGGGTTTGTTTATAAAATGTTATATTCTTCTACTTTCTCCTTTTAAGTAATATTTCTTTTTATGTTGAGAATAGTCTTGTTTCAAGGATGGTGCCCTGAGCAGTACCCTATCATTTCTTATTCTGGTGATTGATGAGCTTATTTAGTGCCTTAGAGAAATAAGTGAGGACAGTCAATATGACCTTTCTAGGTATTTTCTCACCACATTGTAGTCAGGTTTCTACCTCCACAATGATAAACCACTGCGGGTGATCCACACATCAGAGTAAGAGACTAGCATCTTGGCTAGATTTGGGGGATGCTCTTTAGAACAAATCTGCATACTGGTGCTCACTTTCTACTATTTAGAAGACAGAAGTATTTAAAGTATACTATTCTCACCAAGGGAAATGGCGTTGGCTATTTGTTTGTTCACTTATGTGTGTGTGTTTGTGTACTCACAGCACCTTACTGCAGCTTGACCCACACCCTGAAGAACGGCGGCGTTGTCAACAGGACTGCGGGAGTGGTTGGGAGTCTAGTGCATTTCTTTTGCAAGCCTGGATACCGAATGATCGGTCACAGCAATGCGACCTGCAGACGGAACCCCCTTGGCATGTATCAGTGGGACTCCCTCTTGCCACTCTGCCAGGGTAAGGAATTAACTTTGCATCCCCAACCTTGATTTCCATGTTTTGCTCTGATTTTAACCACACTCAGAAAATGAGTGAAGCAATGATTAAGGATTAAAAGGTAAGGAAAAATTTAAGGTTGGTTTATAACTATACAAATTAAGCATTCCACGGGCCATGCAAACATTCAGACATCTACACTAGGCCGGATTTAGCCCTGTAGCCTGGATTCAGAGAAGCGTTGTTATTTTAATACTTACTTGTACTTCATCTGGAAGTAAAAACAAAAATGTGCCATCTGATTAAGATTCAAAATAATTTTTCTTGATAGTTGTACTAATTAAAAATATTCATGACTGAAAAACTCATTTTCCTTAGTTTCTTCTAAAAACTCATTCTTTGAGTCATAAGCTCTGTATTTGATTTTTTTTTTTTTTTTGGTCATTTAAATCTAAGGCTTGTTAAAGTTGATTTCAATATTTCATGTCTTTTTTTGCATTTTATCTATCATATGCCTAAAAACCAGGTTTTCAAATAAGACTTTTAAATTTTAATTGAAGGCTTTGAAGTCATGAAATTTTCATAGTTTTGTCTTATCAAGGCTTATATTCATAATGAAATATATTAGTCTTTGAAAGCTAATTATGATTTATGAGTGGCATCTCATACTGACTTCCTTTTTTCTCTGTTTTATTCAATATTAGATGTTTTGGTATTGCTCTATGAGACAATAATAATACCACACTGTTTATGTCTTTCAGACACTTAGCTTGTATTATTTATGTTTTATCTCCAGAAATACTTTATTGTGTAAAATAACCATGAGGACAGATTCAAGAAACTTATCATATTAGGAATTTTTTTCCTTTACAAAAATAATTTTTTTAAAGAAGAAATACTTTTCATTTGCTTTAAATGTCCTATGACTCTGGAGGGCCTGTCTTCAGCTCAGGGAGCATTCTGTGGTCTCTGCCTCACTGGTCTTGGGGACAGAATGTCAGTGACAAAAATAATAACCCAAACAGTGACTGAGACACAGGATAGGGGTTACAGTAGGACTGGCTGAAGTTCCTGTGGTCACTTCCTATCCTCCTGAGGCTGAATCAAAATAGAGCCTGAATGGAACATGCCCTCGAGGAAGAATACAGAAAGATATGGAAAGGGACCTTCATGTCAGAGGAGGGACTCACAAGAGGTAACATCCAGGCACATATCAGTCTACCTTTTTGATACATGAGGAGTTCCAAAAACTGTTATCAAGTTGAAGAAGTGGCTTGCTGTTTCAATGACCGGTTGAGAAGAAATTAAGGATGTCAAGAATCTGTTTTTTGATAAGTCTTGACCTCTCTTTTCTTCTCCCAAGGCCTCCTCAGGCAGAACTATTTAATGCTGAGATAAATGACTCCGAAATAAAAATGGTGCACTTCAAACCAGGCTCTTGTGAAATCTGCTTGTAGTTGTGGCTGAGCAATTGGGGAGAACATGATTCACGTATCTCCTCTGTGTGTTGAACATAACTGAGAAGCATGGCTTTACGAATGTGAGATCCCAGAACCATAGAAGGAAAGCGAGATCATCTTCCTTCAGATTTCTTCCTAGACATAAACTACCTATGTAACTTTGTTCTCAAATCATAAAATATGTAAGAAGTGTCATCTTTTTCAAACAGACTCACAATCTTCTGCACTTTCTTTTAACCTTTCTGATAACCAGAGAGTCAATGTGGTCTTGTTCTTTCTTCATAAATTTTGACCTTTAAAACTTGGAAGGACCTTGAAAATAATCTAGTTTAACTACTTATTTTTATGTATTTGAAACTGAGACACATAAAAGTTAAGTGATTTAATAATCATAAAAATGTTGGTCTAGAATCCAGTCCCTCTGTCTGCCTTATCAGTGTTTAAGTAGACTTACTTCTTGTCAAAAAAATTATGCTTAAAAAAGAATCTTGCTGATGTGAATTCTGAAAATAATCTGTAATTATGTGCTTAAATTCACTTACTGTGAATTCTTTTAGTCATCTCTTAGCTATTTACCATTTGTGTAAAATAACATTTTAATTAGGATAATAAAATATTTTCATAATATGTGAGGCTGCAATTCTTAAAAAATAGTAGGAAATAGGATTTTTTGAACATTTAAATTATGTAGTACAAGTGAATAAGCATTTTTATAATTTTAAAAATAAAATTAAAATTTAAATAGTAAAATTGGTTATCTAGCTAGATGAAGGCCATTGAGAAGGAATTATAAACTTTTTTTTTTTTTTTTTTTTTTTTTTGGTTGGGGTCTCACGCTGGCGCCCAGACTGGAGTGC
>CAUYQG010200993.1:0-15115 GCA_963574415.1 Tarsius wallacei | reverse complement strand
AGCCAAGAAGAAGAGTATCTGTTATAATTTTTCACTCTCACAGAATAAAATATTTTCCAAGGGCTTAATTTTGTTTTCTTCGATTTGGTCATTTAAAAAAATCTTTGTATATAGGCTAATGTGCAACAAGATTCCAGTTTCCGCTTTAAAATGTTACTGGTAATAGCAGTGGAAAAAAAATAATGCCCAACGTTATCTTTGTTTTTTCTGTTTGATGTTTTTACCTGAACTACTTGGTTTACAGTTGTCTGCAGTTTTTTTGGCAGGAGTTCATGCTTCGGTATAAATCCGCTTTACCTGTCTCACCAAGTCTGTGTATTATGCAAGCAAAAGGAACACTGTTATTTTTTTTTTTAAGTCATTCTTTTATTTAAGACTTGTTTTTAGCCATAAAGGAGTCATTTCGCTGTGACTGGAAATTATAATTTTTAATAAATCGTTAATATTGTAAACATTGAAAACTCAGTGGCCAAGTGTTGGGGCTACTTGACAAATTGAGAAATGTTTAGTATGTGGAATAGTTCTCTGGGGCATATCTTCTAACATTTTCAAATACGTTTTCAAAGAGTTCTTCCCTTAAAGTGCAAGACTGCTTACAAGAGTCACAGACATCACCGTTTTTGTTTTTTTCCATCACGGTTTTGAAAGCAATAATTCTAACATTTTTGGAAGTCTGGCATGATAGAGAATGTTTCAGATGAGGTCTCTGTATTCAAGAGATCATCATCTTTGCTATTTATCCCATGATAGCTGAAATTCCTTTTACTTCCTTGTTAAGCATCTACTGCATGACTGTTTTGGGGATTACAAAGATAAGGATGATGAGCAGTTTCTGTCTTCACAGACTAGTTGGGTAGGTGGTACTGTACTATACACAAATGCCCCATTTGCCTTTTAATATACAGTACATTTCATAAATGATAAAAAGGAAAAAAAACCTCTTAGAATTCAATTCAAAGGGGGTGGAACCCAGATCTCTTTCGGTAAGGAAGGTTAGGAGGATTACTTTATAGAGCTTCTGCCTTCTGAAATCTTGGTGATGTGGTATCACTATGACTTTTGATAGGCAGAGAAAGGGAATCCCAGCAAATAAAAGGATCTAAGAGAGCACAAAAGTTGTACATTTGGGGAAAGACAAGTATTCTGTTTCAGTAGAACTTAAAGTTGTTTGTACCAGGATAAAGGGTGAGAAAGCTTGAAGCAAAAATTTGGGCCAGGTTTTGGATTGTTTTTTAATTCCAGGTTAATAATTTTTGATTTATTAGTAGGTGGGAGTTCCACAGAGGATCTGAGAGTGAAACCATTTTTAAACTTTGTTTTAAGAGGAATGATCAGCATCGTGCAGTATGGATTGAGGTAAGGAGGTAGAAAGACCTCCCAGCTGCTGTCACAGGTAGCGAGGGTCTGAACTGTGGTGATAGTAATGTGAATGAAAAGGGAGTAGAATAGACAGAATATGATGAGAGGGAAAATGAAGAAAGTATAAGTAGTTCTGATCCAGGTTAGTTGGGAGAGCAGTGGTACCATTTTGAGCAAGATCCGTGGAAGCTTTACCCCTAGCCTGTGTGTGCTACTCTACAGCCTTTTGGGGAGTACTGGTTCTTGGTGAAAAAAACGAAATCTGCTGGCCTGAAAAATTTACATCTGTACCTATGCTTTGTGGATATAATAGGGAGTCCATGGACCCAAAGCTCATCTATAAAACCCATGGGCTGGTTATTGGACTGAGGGCAGCTCTCAGAATTACTGGGAGGTTTTTCAGAAAACAGTAGAACCTTCAGATTCTCCAGGCACTGCTAAGAACTTCTGCTTAGAGACATACTGTACATACACCTAGAGACCCAGTACTACATTTGTGTTGTGGTTTACAGTTTGCAGGGAATTTTCAGTAACTGATGTTATTTGCTATTATAGAAACTCCTGGGATAGAACAGATTAGCTCAAGAATTTAAATGATTTGCTCTAAGTCAGCAAGTGGGTAAGGTGGAATTAAGAAGTGGTTGACAGATTGTTTTATTTATTGTATGAAGATAATGCAACTGATTTACCCTTAGTTGGATAGAGTACCTCCGTTAAGGGACTTCATCATTAAGGATTGGGTGATCCCAGGAGATTCCTTCTAGTTCTTAACATTTTGTGTTCTCTTGGGTCTTAGATTTTCTTTGGAATATCTGTAAGCTTCTTGTTTTCTATGTGCATGAGAGCTGGTGAGTCTGAGGGATGAACTGGGTGGATGGAGTGCAGTTAGCAGTATCAGACCAATCACTTTGATTATTACTGTCTTTGTATCTTTCATTTTGGATTGGGGAGAGGGAGGATAGTGGTGACATAAGTGAAATAAGAAACTTTAAGAACTGTATCTTCTCCATTCAGGTATGCCTTCAGAACACTCCTTTCCTTCATTCAGGAAGCCTTTATCAAATAAAAATGGAGACTTCACAAAACCAGTGAAATGGGGATTCTATTCAATTATTTTAAAGGATTAATTAGCGAACTCTCACTAGTGTGGTCTTAAAGCATAGTTTGATTAGTAAACAATTGACTTTTGAGCACCTTTAAGATTACCCTTCTGACAGTAGGAAGCTGGAGCATGTCACATTTTATCTTTTATCGCTCTAGAGACTGATTACATAAATATTAGAAAGCTGGGGTTTTTTACTCTGTATAAAAATGTGATGTGAATATAATGAGCAGTGGGAAACCTAATAAACTCCTTTGTAGTGGTGTTCAAGGAACTAGTTAATACTTATGGAGGTAAAATGTCTGATGAAACCACATACGTAGTTGAATTTTACTTTTTTGTTGGCATTAAGAAGAGTATTTCTTGAATCTGAAATTAGTGTAGCACTTTACATTTTAAAATAATGGCTGTGTATGTTTATCATTTGCGCCTTATGACAACCGGGAAATAAGTGTGTCAGGAGGTAATCATTGATTTTTAGGTGAACACAGTGAGGCTCAAAGGAAGTTTAATAAGTTAAATTTTCAGAGGAAATGCTAGTTAGTGGCCAAAATTAGAACTACAACAAAAACCTGTATTTTTGTTCCTAGGTCAGTGTTCTTTTTCCCAGTAAATTTCTGACTTTTCATCTACAATGAAACTTTAGTTGAAGGCTATATGTGAACAGTTTGAATGTGCCTGCTTGGAATGTGTAAAAATTTTGTACTATGTAGATTTGAGTATGTCTGTTTCCTCGTTTGTGTTAAAATAAGCTGTGCCTGGCATTGTGGCTCCTGCATGTAATTCCAGCACTTTGGAAGGCCCAGGCCAGAGGATCACTTGAGCCCAGGAGTTCAACCTAGCTGGGCAACATAGTGAGACCTCATCTGTACAAAAAAAATCAAAAAGTTAGCTGGGAGTGGTGGCATGTGCCTGTAGTCCCAGTTACTTAGGAGGCTAAGGCAGCAGGATTGCCTGAGTCTAGGAGTTCAAGGCTACAGAGAGCCATAATCGTGCCTCTGCATGCCAATCTGGGTAACAGAGTAAGACCCTGACTAAAAAATAAATAAATAAATAATAAAATAAAATAAAATGATAACCTTATTGCAGTGGCTGTTGGTAGATTCTTTTGAAATTTATTTACTTTGTTACTGTAGTTATCCTACTGTCAAGGATAAAACAAAAGTTGCTTTCTTGTCTGGAAAAGTACACTGGTAAATTAATTATTAATAACCTCTGCAAAATTTTGAATTTCTGCTTTTACAGATGAAGCGTGTTCCTCTTATAAAAATCTAGTCTTTGATAATTTGTATTTTAGAGCCTATAAATCAGAATCTAAATCCCAAAGTATGTACATGTTTAGTATCCCTAATTTGAAATCCAAAATACTCTAGAATTTGAAACTTTCTTGAGCATTGACATGATTCCCATGGGAAACAATTATTGGAGTATTTTGGATTTCAGATTTCTGGATCTGGGATACTCAGTCTGTATCATGATATTTCATGATTTTTGCTATTTATTATTATTATTATTATTATTATTATTATTATTATGTAAGCTCTACCATTAAAAAACAAAAATATGCCACTAAATATCTCTTCTTAGTATACACTTCAAATTTATATGTTTAATCAACTTTTTGGGGAATGTATTATTTAA
Source organism: Tarsius wallacei (assembly GCA_963574415.1). Classification (NCBI taxonomy): domain Eukaryota; kingdom Metazoa; phylum Chordata; class Mammalia; order Primates; family Tarsiidae; genus Tarsius; species Tarsius wallacei. Next base: position 11,013 of record CAUYQG010200993.1, on the reverse strand, counting down.
AGCCATATGTCAGGCAGTTTGTGAGTTATAAGGATGACTAGCATTTGTTGATTTAATCTTAACATTTCTTATACCTGCTACTCATTCCCAACACACTGGTGTACCTACTATGTGTTAGACATAGTGCTAGGTGCTGGAGGTACAATGATGACATTATAGACATGAAGCTTGTCCTCTTGGGACTTAGAGTACATTAGAGTTGCTAACATCAGGAAGGACATAGAATTTTATCTTCTGATATTGTATTAATTTTGCAGAGTGTAATTATACTTCTTTTCTCTGGGGTGAACAAATTATGTAAAATGCTGAAGGAACCAAGTAAGCATTGTTTTGTTTATCCATTGCTGTGCAACAAACAATCCTAAAACTAAGAGACTTAAAACAATCATTTTAATTGTTCACAGTTTTGCTCTCCTGGGATGAGCTCAGTTGGGCAGTTGTCCTGGTTTTGATGGTGATCATGCTAGTGGCTGCTCACAGCTGGCAGTTCAGCTGGGTACTGGATATGCACCTCTCTTGTGCTCTTTCTCTCTCTCTCATTCTCCTTTTAGTCTCAGAACCCTTTCCTCTTTCCATGTGGTCTTTCCTGCAGGGTTGCCAGACTTACCTGATGGCTTAGGACACACAAGAGTGCAAAGCAGAAGTAACCAGTCCTCTTAAGGCTTAGCCTTGGAACTGGGACAGTATCATTTATGCCTCATCCTGCTGCTTAAAGCACATCACAGATCTAGCCCAGATTCAATCCACTGTGAGATTTCTCTACAAAAAAACAAAAAATTAGCTGGGCTTCATGGTGCACGCATGTCCTAGCTACAAGGGAAGCTGAGGTGGGAGGATTGCCCCAGCATGAATCCATTTGGGGCCACCAATGTAACATTACCACAAATTTTATTTAATTATAACCTCAACTCTCTTACACTAAGAGTTTCTGGAAAACAGTTTTGGAAGCTGAAGCTTTTTCCAAATCTAGACTTTGAGACTGAGACTGCCCAAGAGAAAGCTGAGTCTAAAGTACAAATGACAGCACATTTGGCATACTACATAGAAGGGAAGAGCCTGCTCTATCCTTAGAAAATAAATTTGAGGCATCTGCAGTTTGACCTGGTATGCTACCATGATGGGGTAGGATTGACTTGCTTTACTTGAGGGATCTAAAAATGTACAGGACCCTAACCCAGAATTGTATCCCACATCTTTATAATAATTTTTTAAAAAGTACAAGACCCAAGAGCCCATGCTGTCTGGAAGCTGTGATTTACCTACTCTCATGATTTGAATCAGACAGCATCCTATGCAGAGAATGGGCCGCAAGTGGCCATACGTCTGTTTCCCCACTGCCTTTGTGATTAGTGTTGAGACCTAGAGGAGCTGAGCGTACTGGCTAGTCACTGTGGCCTTAGCCAGCCTTGAGCAGCCTGTGCCTCACAGGTGTTATTTGCTTGTTTGCCATGTCTTGAAAAAGGTTTGGATAAGCCATTCTTCCTTGGGGAGGTGCCATTATAATGGAGATAATTCTCTTCTGAAGACTGGAATGGAAATGTTTTGTTATGGTGATATAAGGAGTAAGCTAATGCTTCTCTTTTCCAAGAACAGGTAGATTAGTTGATTGCATAGCTGGATTTTTCTTAGGTCATCACTTAACCTTACCTCATTGTTACTTTATTTATATTAAAGTCTCAAAAGTACTCTTTGTTGTTGTTGTTAGTTCACCTTGGATAATGCCTTGGTTAACTGTGGAATTAAGAAAATGAGAATTTAGTTGTATTATATTGTGACTTCTGAGTGGAATAGTGAATTAATACATTTCAAGAATTTAGGTTATTAGTGTGTAGTTTTGAAACATTTTTGAAGTGCTTCATGTATACTCAAAATAGGTCTGTGCATCCTTATGCAAATCTCTTTGCAAATTTCTGAAAATAGTACATTGGCTGTTGAGAGGAGGAAATTGGTGATCAGATGTACCGAAAAACATAATTTATGGAAATAGAAAATGTCAGGGCACTAATAGGGAACCGATAGAGTTGCGTTAAGGTGTTTCTTGATGGGCTTCTCCCTGCCCTAAATTACTTGGGTAGTTGAAAAATATTCTAGCATTAAGAAATGTGGCATGATAGCTTTTTAAGAGACAAGGAAAGCAAATTCTTTTGATAGCTGTTTGGTATACCCATAATTATGACTAAATAGCGAACGGTTGAGTCCTGACTTGAAATATGATACTGTGGCCATATATTAGCCCCAACTTGCCAAGATGTACTATTCTTTGTAGATATTTAGTTAGAGTGGAAAGAAGAATTAATTAAATGAGCCTGCTTTGTATAAACTGGGATGTTGTTTACCTTAGAAGTAAACAAACTAGATTACTTCTCTCTTTTTCAGTTTTTAAGAATAGAGACACTTTTAGCATATGAGTTAACAGCCATAGTTTAAACTTAGGAGATCTGACTTCTGTTAGTGCTCCTTAATAGCAGTGGTGCCCCAGTTTCTTCTTTTGCAAAATGTGAGCAAGTATCTTCCTTCATGAGTTTTTGTAACGATGAATTGAAATGGTATTTACAAAGCAGAAAGCATGGTGGCTGGAACATAATTAGCTCTTCTATCATTTTTATTGTTCTTAATTTGTTGATATTTAGTTGAAAATCATACAAATGGTCACTTCTCAAGGACACTTGTAGCTTAGTTTTGTCCATGAGCAGAGTTGCATATCAAATCTCACCTCTTAATTTAAAAAGTTAGTTGCTAAAAGGATAAGGATGAATCTGGGAGAGATACAGACTCAGCATGACTGGCAGTGTATCAGTTTGTGATGGTTTCACTGTGCAGCTTGGGAACAGGAAACCATTAATGACATTTTTACATGAAATATGGTGTAGACCAGTGTTTGTCAAAGTGCAGTCCTTGCTTCATAATCATCTGGGATGCTTGCTAATAAATATGTAGATCCTTGAGTATCCTTTAAGATCTATGATGTGGTCCTTGAGCGTGGAACTCAGGAATCTTCATTTCTTGCAAAGATTTCAGAGTATTTTATGCACATTTGTTTGAGAACTACTGGTAGAAATTGAATTGATTATTTGGGATCTACTGTGCTCTATCAGAGTCCATTTTTCTAGCTAAAGCATTCCTTAAGTACCCATGTATAATATAAATACAAAGAGAGCTTAATCCTTCCAATTGTGTAGTCGCCTAAGATATTGGCAAGGACTTGATCCAAACAAACTGTAAAAACCTGATGAAGGGTGAGGAGTAGGGAAAAGAAATAGCAAGAGGCATTCATTAGGCTTCCTTGTTCAAAAACTTTCCCCATTCTTCTGCAAAGGAAGACATTCTCTTGAGTGAAGACTTTTTTTTAAAAAGTGCCTACAAAAGAGTTGCGAAGGGGATTATGATTCTTTATCAGATAGTCTGATTGCTTTTAGCTTAGCTAAGATAAGCTACTCAAAAATAGAAATTTTGATTGAAATGTATAAAATTTGGAACTTGGTCTTTGTGTGTGTGTGTGTGTGTGCGTGTGTGTGTTGAGTTGTAGTCTCACTCTGTTACCCTGGCTATAATGCAGTGTCACGATCATGGCTACCACGGCCTTGACCTGCTGGGCCCAGGCAATCCTTCCGCCTCAGCCTCCTGAATAGCTGGAACTAAAGACACGTGACACCTTGCCTGGCTAATTTTTGGATTTATTGTAGAGACGAGGTCTCATCATGTTCCCCAGGCTGGTCTCAAACTCCAGGTTCAGGCAATCCTCTTGCCTTGGCCTCACAAGATGCTAGGATTACAGACGTGAGCCTCCATACCCAGTGAATTTGGTCTTTTGAATAGAAAGTAGGCTGGCTGAGGGCATGAACTGTCTCTTGTGGGGAAAACCTATTGCTTAAGGTAAGGGCATAGACTTAGGAAGAAAGTCATGAAAAAAGGTTTGAATTTTAAATCAATGAAGAAAACCAGACCAGACCCTGTGACTCATGCCTATAATCCCAGCACTTTGGGAGGTCAAGGCAAGAGGATTGCTTGAGCCTAGGAGTTTGACAACAGCCTAGGCAACATAGTGAGACCTCATCTCTACAACAACAACAAAAACCAGATGTGGTGGTATGTGCTTGTAGTCCCAGCTACTTGGGAGGTTGAGGCAGAAGGATCACTTGAATCCATGAGGTTGAGGCTACAGTGTGCTTTGATCATGCCACTGCACTCCAGTCTGGGTGACAGAGTGAGACTGGGACTTGGAAAAAAAAAAAAAGCTTCTAGCTAATCTCTAACTTTTACTTAGGGCAATGGGTGATTGCAGCCTATATCCATGTCACTTAAACCCTCTTGAGTCCTGTGACCAACAGACCCCAAATCTGATCATCTGTCATTGGAAACATCTTTAAATTAGAGGCTGTTCCTGAAAAAAAACTTAAAAATATGGTTGATATAAACCTAGATTTTGTGGTTAAAAAACATGCCAAACCCATGATTTTTTCTAAGTTTGTGCGGAAAGGATTAGTTGGCATTTCAGTTTGAGGAACCTATTGTTTTTGTGTTTGCTTTCACTGTTTCTGTGAGCCCATTCTTTAAGGGAGAAACAACAGGCCATGATTTTTTGTTTTGTGACCTATGAAATATGATGTTGATGTTTAGATGTGGGTGCCTGGAATGGAAGGTATAAGTTATACTTCAGAATTCTATTTTTCTAGATTAAAAGTTTTGGTAATTATAACTTGTTAGAAAACCTCCTTTGTGATTTAATTTTCCTTTAAGGTATTGAGTATTAAGAGTTTAAGCCTTAAGTAAAGTAAGACAAACCTAGGTTTGTGTTTTGGCACTGTTTGCTGATGGCTACTTGTCAGGTTAACTTGCATTTAAGCCCTAATTTGATCATATGTAAAGGGTGTATTCATATGTAAAGTGGAATACCTAATTCATAGATTATTGTGTGACTTAAACCTGGCACTTAGTATTCAATACATATTCATTAAGACTGGTTTATAATACCTTCTTGTTGATGTCTCTGTTGCAGAACTTTCTTCATTTCATAAGGGTAATGCATTTCATATACCATGTTACATAAAACTCCAGTGAAGTCTAGGGCAGTGCCTGTAACTTTGGCAGATGTTTGTGTGGATAAGCAAGGATAGTAAATAGCCACTATCAGGTCATATTTTATTGCTAAATGAGTTACTGTCAGCTAGTTTTGCCACCCAGTGAGTTACAATGGAACTTTCAGTTTTTATAACTTTTTGCATTTTGGATTTGTGTATAAAGGATTGTGTCTCTGTATTTTTCTTGTATTTTAAACTTGAAAATGATTATACCATTCTAGGGTTAGAGTTTTAGCTGTTTAATTGGTTTTCTCATTTTGGAAAGTTCCATGTATTTTGGGTTCTAATTTTTTTCTCTAAGAATGAGAACGATCTGATGAAAGTTTATATTTCACAGCATGCTTTAAAATTCTTAGGTATTCTATCTGTAAATGGCAAATTAACATTGTGTATATTACTTGAGTAGCTTGAAAATATCTTGAAATTGTGTATTTATAACAAAATATGGCAGTACTATATTCCTCTGAAGTGCTTAAGTGTAACTTTGTTCTTATCCTTACTGCAGGTGTGAGGGGTTTGCAGTGTATCACTTTACAGCATGGCTGTGTGACTGAAATGGCTTTAATTTACTGTCTATCCTCTATATTGTTGTGGAAGTATGTTAGAAAAATATTGGCGTTTATGTGCCTCAGAACAATTGAGAGTATGGCTAGGGTGGTGGTGATGGAAGTGTTGTGGGGTTAGGAAATTAACATATTGGGCATCTATATTCCTGATTCTAGAAAGAGTTCCAATTTCTCAGAGTTAATGTTAACACTTTTTTTTCCATCCTCACAAAACTACAGTAGTTTGGTGTTGCTATCATTATTTTACAGATAAGAAAACTGAGACTCAGGTTAAATATACTCAGGTTAAAGTTTGGACTGCAGTATGTCTGACTTAAAAACTGTCCTCTATATTATATTACTCAAACACACGCTTTTCAGACTTGAATTTGGCTTTTTGGAAATGAAGAGTTAGGAAAACTCCATGGCTGCTTAGCTGCTGGTAAATTAGTTTTTAAAATGTATTTAGAAACAATTAGGACATGTTTTGGGGTGACTGTAACTTTGGGTCATGGTATCCTAATGCCCAGTGCATTGCAGAAGAGTAGTAGCCTCATCAGCAGGCCTGGGTTTGGCCTGACATTAAGCAGCTCTGTGTTTCTGAGTCTCTTAATCACCTCAGCCTCAGCTTCAGCTCCAAGCTTCGTTATTCCATATTTTCTGTTGCTTCATAAGATGGAGCAGATGTGTATTTCAGGAATACCAAAACATTTAAAATGTTGTATTTTAGGGGAAAATGTCTGTTAAGCAAATATACAATTAAAACGTCACACTTAGGGGCAGGTGTGGTGGCTCACATCTGTAGTCTCAGCACTTTGGAAGGCTGAGGCAAGGAGCTTGCTTGAGCCTAGGAGTTTGAAACCAGCCTGGGAATCACAGTGAGACCATGTCTCTTAAAAAAATAAAAAAAGATATAAAATGCCACACTTTGAATCAAGTGACCAATTTGTGTAATTTTGAAATGTGGGATTATACATAATATAATTACAAGAAGTTTGATCTTCATAAAGAATGCCATATTGCCCTGAATGTTTTCTACAGAATACATGGAAGTTACTTATTAAAGATGGTGCTAGTGGATTTTACATGATTATCTTTTTAAGAATTGTTCTTTCTTTCTCAACCATGAGGAAAAGCATTTTCAATGACTAGCCAGCTTAAAAGTCCCGTGAAACCACCTGACTATAAAGTTACTTTAGCTTTAGATGATAAGAGAATAGTAAAGTCAGATTGATGCAACAAGCATCTTATTTTAAGGCTTGAGTTTTTCTCACCATTTCTTCTTTTACATTCTGTTTTTGCAACACAAATGAAGTAAAAGGAGCATTGACTTTGAATCTAGGAAATCTGAGTTTAAATCCAGACTTGTACTAGTTTTGTGGCTCTGGGAAATTTCAAACCTTTTTTTTCTTCATCTGTTAATAGGAGTAGTGAGGATAACTCTGAAGAATAAGTGGTAGCATTTCGAGATAATTTTTTAGTAAAGTGTCTGACACATAGTAGGAGTCCAATAAATGTTTACTGTTATTCCTATTTTCTGGAGTCAGAAACCTGGTTCAGGGTCCAGGAGGCTAAAGTCTGGTTATGTTTCTGTATCGCTTAGATGCCCATATAAGTGCAGTCGGTTGCAGGAAATTATGCTTTGTCATCTTACCCTCCTGCCTAGCAAGAATCTTCACAGCTCTTTTTGTATGTTAACTTAAGTTGATTCTATAAGTTTGGAACCCAAGTTTTAATGTGCTTAGTGTTATTTGAATTACATTTTCTTCAGTGGCATTATGTAGCACAAAAGTGGGAAATCTGTTTTCTAGTGATATTCACTAAGACAGAGGGAAAAATTTTAGAAAAATAGGAAATTTTTTTTGTGTGTGTGCGCGTGTACTTTAAACATTTTGGTATTTTTCCATTGTAAACATAATGTAACAAACTTCAAGTTCAGCAGCTCACTGCCCAAAAGCCAAACTCAAGAGATGGTGGAAGACAAGTGACTTTATTCCAAAAACTGGCAATGGGGAAATGGCTTTAAACAGAACATTTCAACTTTTGGGCTGCATGTAGGGGTTTAAATATGGAAACTGGGTGTGGGGTGCACGCAGGAGTGATAATGAGTGCTGGTCTACATGGCTTGTTCTGATGACTATCTTGAGTTATTGACCTATTTTAATGTCCAGGCTGTGCTATCTTGGATTTGTAAATTAACCATAGCCTTGAGGTCATCTCCAGGTGGTGGAAAATCCAAACTTCTAAGCAAGCACGTAATTAGAAAAATGAACACTAGCAAGGGAGTGTCTGGTGGGAAAAGGAAGAAAGGGAGAGAGAGAGAAGAAAAAACTTATAAAATGTATTTTGAAGTGAGATACTTGGTCTCAATAACATTGCATATTATAAGAAATTGAGAAATTATAGCAAATTAGAAAAAAAGAAATAACCTCATTCTCAGTACTGGTACCATCTAGGTAGCTAAATTTTAGTATAGAATTTTTTGGGACAGAGAAATAAGATCCTAACTTCAGTTAAGGATTGGGAAAATAAAGTTCATTGATGTATGATACATAAAAATATTGTTCAGTTTTTTGTTATTACCAGGAGCGGATGAAGCAAGGAGAGAAGGAAAGATCAGGGTGCTAATATATGCAGAATGGTGCTGCGAAAGTCCTGTGTTTTTGTCTGTCTTTTAAAGGACAAAATTGGAATAGGTGCTGCTACATTTGATGAATACATTTTCTTTTCTCACCAATGTTTTCTGTAAACAAAGTACAGACTTTTTTTATATCCTTTCTTGCAGTGGAATAAAACTGTTTCATTTTGGGTCATTGATGTAATGCATTTAATTATCCCTTTAAAAAGGTGATTTTTATGGAGCAACATCACCATCTTGTGGCCTTCTAGAATATTGTTGCCAAAATTTTGTTTTCACAACTATAAGCATAACGAAATTGTTCTCTGATGCTGACCAACAGCTCCATCAAGTTTGTAATTGGCAGTTTTTCCTGTAAATGGGGGTGAGGAGTAGAAAATAAAATGAGTTGTGTAGTAGGATCGTAACTTATAAAAAATATATATTTGAGTAAAATAATGGTATAAAATGATAACAGTTGAGTCAGGTTGGTATAATTATAGATGATTTGTTATTACATACTTCATGTTTTTATAAAATATGCAGTATTTTCAGTAAAGCAATTCTAAGCTAAAAAAAAAAAAAAAAAACTCAGTATGTCCCATGTTCTATTTCTCGTTTAATAAGAAAACTGAGGCCCAGAGAAATTTAGTTGCCCTGTCTCACTTAACCATTTAATATGGGACTCTTTGCTGTCTAAAACTGTGTTTTCTAAACTGGTGACTCTTGGAGGAGTACTTTCTACATGGATTTTTTTTTTTACAGTTTTTTCATTTTGATGATTTTAAATGAAAAAATTAATATGAAAATTATGGTGGTTCATTTGGAAAAACATCTAAAATAAATAAGGTCATTTGGTTTTAATGCCTGTGTTTATTTAGGTTTTTTTGGAGATTCAGTTGAAGCTAAGTATCCTTCATTAGCAAATATGTATTAAACACCTTCTGCATGTCAAGCTTTAAGAGAGGCAAGGTGGATACAGTGGTGGGGATTTGCCCTGACACTCTTGGAATTTAATCTAGTATTCAGTGAGAAAAATACAGCTGTTTAGTGACAAAAGTAGGAAATCGGGGATTTTGGCTAGAAATAGCAGTAATTTGTTTTGTGTCAGGCACTGTGCAAAATAGGTACTTTTTCTTAGTCTCAGCAATTTATCTTGGATTTTGCTTTGATTTTGCCAGAGCAGTGTTTGTGGAAATAAGTGTTTGTGGATTCCCTGAAATATCTCTGTGGAAGGATAGCTTACTTTGTAAAGTATTAGTGATTCTATCATTATGGGTCCAGTAGGCTTTTGTGGCTTGGTTTTGGTATCCTACCACCTTTTGTAACATTGTTTCTGTAGGAATATGTGTACTGTATTCCCACCAGCAATCTTTTCCCCAAACTTTTGGAGTCTAGTTGATATATAATTTGGGAGATTAGCATACTACTTCTGAAGTGTTTTGAATATTTAGTTATAGCTGGGGAGTATCAGAGTATAATTAACTTTTCTCTTGTTTATATACGTTTGCCTTTTTGAGTATTTAATAAGCCAAACTATTAATAGCATTTCAGGTTGTTTACTTTTGTTTTGGACATTTTTGTATTGTCCATTCATTTTGTACTGTGGAGGTGAAATCACGTTGGTGAGTTGGATATGGACTTGGAGCTCAGAATTAGCAGTGCAAAGGTGGGAGAGGTGGTTTATAGTCCCACCTGAATAGCATTTTTTAAATATTTTAATTTATAATTCTGTGCTATATAGTTTTTTTCCCCCAACTTAACAACCCTAACCATTTAATAGAGTTTGTTGTATTAATTGTATATTTTCATTTAGCACATATTTATTGAGTATGTTGTAAGGGTCAGGTGTTAGGCTAAGGACTGGAATACAATGATGAGCAGTAATAAAGAAATTTACAATATAATTGGGGAACTAGAGAAATAAACATGATTACAGTGCTATGAAGATACACAGCAGCTAGTTGGAAATTGTTCAGATGATACCCTAGCTGCATCTTAAAGGGTGGTTAGGGAGATGACAGATGGGACTATCATGTAGGAGGACACTGGCATCCAGATGTGTGTGAGAATTGCCTAGAATCTATAACCGTGTCCCCAGGTAATTGTGATGTGCTGCCAGATTGGGGAAAATTGATGAATGGATTAGAAATATGGGCCGAGGTTAGTGGTTCACACCTGTAATCCCAGCCCTTTGAGAGGTTGATGTAGGAGAATCGCTTGAGCCCAGGAGTTTGAGACCAGCCTGGGCACTATAGTGAAACCCCCCCGTCTTTCTTTTTTTTCTTTTTAAGTTAAAAAACAGAAAGAAAAGAAATGTCTGTGAATAGTGAGCTTTATTTTCCTGGAGAATCATCTTATTTTCTCTAGCTAAATTTTCATGAAGGAGGTGAGAGAGTATTTGTATAGCCAGAACTGGTTTGGTAATAACTGGACTGTGCCCTTTTCTCTTCTGGAACCTATGTTCTAAACAACTCCTTCAATGTCATTGCTTCTACACATGAACTATTAAAATGATTTGGAAGAAAATTCTTATGACCATTTGGAGACTGGTGCCAGTACTCAGCTGGGCCCAAGTTTCTCAAATTTCTTACCTTAGCCACATCCCTGTTAAAACCTGGAATTTTGTCTATTTTTTTTTTTTTTTTTTGAGTTGGAGTCTCACTCTGTCACCCAGACTGGAGTGCAGTGGCCGCTCCCGGCCACCGCAGCCTCGACCTGCTGGGCTCCGGCGATCCTTCCGCCTCAGTCTTCCAAGTAGCTGGAACTACAG
>CAUYQG010200982.1:0-12859 GCA_963574415.1 Tarsius wallacei | reverse complement strand
GCAGTGCAGAGCCTGCTGAGGCTCTTGTGCTCGCCTGTAAACGCCTCCGGAGCGGCTCGGTCGAGTCTACCGCCCAGAAGGCGCCGGAGGGTCTGGAGGGAGCAGCGGAGAATAATGTCTTCCAGTTAGTAGCCACCGTGCGCTCCCAGGTATTGAGTGTGGATAGAGCCCGGTGTGGAGGGGATCTTAGGATAAAACTGGGATGAATCTTGATCTCAGACCTCCTCACAAACCCCTGCTTACGCCAGCCTCCTTCCTCTGCCGCCCCCCAGGAAGAACCAGTCCAGCCACTCCTGCGGGCTGCTCTGCACCCGTCCCAGGGCAGCCAGCAGCGTATCCGCCGCGATCTCCGCGCGTCGACTTGGGAGACCCGGCAGGAGGGACGCTACCGGGTTATCTCCAGCCGCCGATCCTTGGGAACCACTGCGTGCGACTTGGAGTCCGAATACGCTTTGGGGAACCCAGAAGCCGCCGAGGACTCAGGCTTTCAGCTGTTCGACCTGGTCCACGAAGAGGGAGAACCTGAGGCCGCAACTGCGGACTCCTCCAAAGTGAGTATGGACCCGGAGGTGGGCACTGGATGTCTCGCAAAGATAATGCCCAGAGTCTGAGCCCAAGAGCAGCACACAGCTTCACTTTAGGGGGATAGATGATCCATCTGGCATAATGGTTTCATCTTACAGGTTTGGTTATTCATTCTACATGCATTTACTGACCACTTACTATGTGCCAGGTATTGGTCTTAGATTCTGTGGATACAGCAGTGAGGACCTAACTAACATTCACGTAGAGGAAACAGTAAACAAGTAAATTCAGTGTCAGACGTTGATAAAGGCTGTAAGGGGGGTGGGGGCAGGAAGAATGGCGCCATTTCAGTAAGTCTCACTGAGAAAATGACATTTGGGTGAAGACCTGAAGATGGCAGGGCATTGTGTATATGGAGAGGCCTTACAAGCAGAGAACCTGCAAGGGCAGAAGCCGACTTTGCCTGGTGTGTTTGCAAGATCAGTGTGCCAGAATTCCAGTGAGCTGGAGGAGAGTTATAAGGAATTTGGGGAAAGATGCCTGCTAGATATTGACTTTCTGTTCTTATGACATTATTTTAAATAACCTTCATAAAAACAAATAAGAATAGTTTTAAGTTTTCAGAATACTTGCAACGATAGTAGAACAAGTTCCTGAATACTTTTTACCCAGTTAATATCTTACACGGTTATGGTGCATTTGTCAAAACTAAGAAACTAACATTGGTGACATTGCCATTAACTAAACTCCATAGTTCACTTGATTTTTACTCATTTCTTCCTAATGATCTTTTTGTGTACCAGGATCCCATCCAGAATACCATTTTTTTTTTTTTTTTTTTTTGAGTTGGAGTCTCACTCTGTTGCCCAGACTGGAGTGCAGTGGCCGCTCCCGGCCACTGCAGCCTCGACCCACTGGACTCCGGCGATCCTTCCGCCTCAGCCTTCCTAGTAGCCGGAATTACAGGCATGCGCTACCATGCCCGGCTGCTTTTTGATTTATTGCAGAGATGAGGTCTTGCAAAGTTGCCCAGGCGGGTCTCAAACCCGCGGGCTCAGGCAATCCACTCACCTCAGCCTCCCAAAGCGCGGAATTACAGGCTGAGCCACCGAGCCCGGCTAAAAAAGAATTTCATAACTATCCCAGAGGTGAGACTTGGTGACTGATAGTGGGTGTATGTGTATACATAGGATTTGAAGATCTGAAGATTTATAACATCTAATGTTTCCTTTGATCCTTGCAATAACCCTATGAAGTAGGTAAGACAGGAATTTTGTCCCTGTTTTATAGATAAGGAAATGCAACCAAACATCCCAACTTATGATAGGTGGGAGTCATATTGAATAAAATTAGTTTCAGGACTAGGGTAAGTACTGAGGCCTCCTGACAACCAGAGCAACACCTTTCCCTTTATACTCACAATACCAAACTTGAACTTTAGGCTTTGCACAGCATTCTACCAATAAGGAAACTTCTCTTTGCTCTAGTATATGATCTATTAAAAAAATTTGATACTGTTTGCTGAGTATAAATTGCTCATGACAGACTAACCAACTTTCATTAGCTTGTTTTCTTATCTTAAACATAGTTCCAGCTTGAGGTAATCCATTCCCTGTAGCACTTTAATCTCACCTGAACCATATTGCTCTCAGGATGAAATACAGGAAGGGAAGAGCATCATTCACTCAGCCTTCCCACAAGATGAGTGGCCACTGGTATAATGTAGTAAGGAAAGCCTGTACTACTACTCGAATAAAGAGTATTTCTTTTTTCAACTATTGATTTTGAAGATTTCTGCTAGAAATAAAATGAAAACCTAAAAAAAATTCCATCTGGGGCTATTAAAATTGCTTCCAAATGAAAAGTGATGTGATGACTCACTGCCAACCCTGGTCTGGCCCTGAGGACAGACATAAATGAACACAGAAGAACCTGCCAGATCTGCTTTAAGCAGGAACAGTCCCTGGTCTAGGGGCAAAACAAAGGGCAGGTATCAAGGGCTGGTAAAAAAGCTCTCAAGAATGTGCCAAGAGACTTTTGAGGAAATTCCAAAGTCCACATTGTAGGAAGGGAACTGAGATCGAAAACCATAAGGTTCACTTAGGGATGAAGATGCAGCAACATGAGTTATGGATAAGGCCATCAATTCAGTACTTTTTCCCTCTATAAACAGAAGAGTCCCTCAGATCTGTACCATTCATAACTTTTCCTTTATAATCAAAAACTTATGCTGTCTCTGCCTGTATGCCTTAGCAATGTTTTAAGACATATATTTACAGAAATTTAAGCTCTAGTCAAAAAAATTTGGAGGTAAAGGTATAAACTACCCAGAAATAAGGTATTTATAAAGTGCAGGTATGAGACACATTGCATCCCAGCAAACCCAGGGCATCAGTGGTCCAGCACTACGGAGACGGAAGAAGAGAATTACATCCATGTCCCAGCTACCACCCTACAATAATAACTTCCTGTTAGCTTTCCTTGGTAATTCAAGTACAGACATGCCCCAAAGCAAATGTTACCTGCTGGATTCCTAGGTCTTGACCACCCTGAGATCAGGTTGTCAAAAAAGTGGTAAATCTAGGCAGTAAGGTAATAAGAAGATTATGCCTTTCAAAACCCTTGGACATTTCACTATGTTTCTCACTTCAGTTGTATCCCTACCGTAAGCTCACCAAAAGGAGCTCCTCCAGGCCATGAATGGGAGGTAATATAACATGGTGAAAAGATCACCAAACATGAGAGTCCAAGACTTGGGTTTAAATCTCAATTCTAGTGTTTATTTTATGTCTCTTCTGAAGCAACTCACTTCACTCTCTGAACCTTAATCAATGACTTATCTATAAACAAGGGATATTTTTACTATCAATCTTATAGCTAAATATGGTGTAGAACAATGGTTTGCAAACTTTTATTAAGCAGATGAATCTTTTTTACCCTCGAATGAAAATTCTAGTTGAAACCATAATATAAGTGTAAGTATAGCTATGCCGTCAAAGCAACCCTGGAGGGCATAGAAGCTCACCTACTGGGCCTCCACTGCCCCTGTTTGTACCTGTGGGAAGTAGTTTGAAAGTCACTTGACCCAATAGAAAGAACTCCCAAGGGAGGAATCAGGAAATGGGACACAGTAAGTCTCCTACATACAAATGAGTTCTGTTCTGAGAGCATGTTTTTAAATCTAATTCATTCGCAAGTCCAACAAAGTTAGCCTAGGTACCCAACTAACACATTTGACCATATAGTACTGTATTGTAATAGGTTTATAATACTTTCCATACAAATAATACATAAAAAACACTCTCAATTATTTTCATTTTTGTTTCCATTGTTATTGCTTGGCACATTTTACCAGTACCAGTTACATCACTGCTGCTTTTATGTTTGCTTCTGAACATCCTGGGCTTGAAATAAAGATACTGTACTCTATACAGCACTGTACAGTAAAGTACACAAAAGCACAACCACTTGTAGAGGATGCACACACATGACAATGTATGCCAGACACGTGAACTAACTTATGTGACTGGACATGCAAATGCACATTTGCATCTTTGAAAGTTCACAACTTGAAGGTTCATATGTAGGGGACTTACTGTATCCAGTTTCAGCTTATCAATACAATAACTAACTGAAATCCCATCTTTAAAGCCATAGCTCATCAAGTTAAGGCTTTGATATCTGATGAAATCCTAGCCCACTCCTCCTTCAAAAGAGTGATATTCAGAACTCTTGTCAGTAATTCAAATCTCAGTGTGAATAAAGGATATCAAAAGGACCCCTCTCCATTACATTTTATCAGAAAGAATATCTATTTCTTGCTTATATTGATCATAAAAGTAAAGCATGACTGTTATAAAAACATAAATACCATGGGTATACAATAGAAAGGAAATTTTCTCCCTGGAATCCCCACCCACACTAACCACCAGCCAAATAGCTGATGGCTCTTGGTAAACATTATTCCAGACTTTCTGTGAATACACACACATATACATGAGTGTCAAGGAGTGGGAATACAAGCTTTCATAAGCAAAGTATATTAATTTACAATTGTGTCTTAATGATATATGTCAGATGTCTATAAATTTGCATATAGATCTATCTTCTTTTTAAATATCTGCTTATATAAGTAATCTGATCCCTTATTGAAGAACCTTTAGGTGTTTCTACATGTTTTTCTTTTACAAACAGATCTTTTTACAATATCTCTTGATTGATGGTGGAAGTGGAGAACATGAGGGCCCTGGGTCCTGGTGGTGAAATACCATCAGCACCAAAGTCACAAAGGACTTGGGGTACCAGAATTCAGTCTTGGCCTCCTTCCCATTTTGTTGGGGGTTCATGATTTCCCTTATCCTTGCAAAAGCTTGAAGCAGTTTTTATTTCCATACTAATTATAAATTCAGCAATGGCTTCCCACTTTACTCAAAATTCACATTGACTGTATGGAATCCATTCCAGCCTTTCTGGATCACCAAAAATAAATCCAAAAGACCTGCTGAGAATAATTATTCTTCAAGCCTCAAGCCCGTCTGTCAACCCACCTATGAACTAAATCTCTCAATGACGTTGACTTTCTGACCTCTCTAGCCTCCCACTCATCAACAGGAAGTGGTGCATGACCGGTCTTGAAATTTCTTCAGGGTGAAAGAGTGAAACAGCCATAAACCTCACCTTAATTAGTCACTGATTACACTAACCATGCGCATTCATTTTAGAGTTTCACAGTTTATGGGTTTTCACTCCGTTTACTTTTCAAAGCCTATCCTGTTGAATATGAAATTTAGCACTGGCCGGGTGCAGTGGCTCAGCCTGTAATCCCAGCACTTTGGGAGGCTGAGGCAAGAGAACTGCCTGAGCCCGGGAGTTTGAAACCAGCCTGGGCAACTTGGTGAGACCTCGTCTCTCCAATAAATCACAAAAACTAGCCAGATGTGGTGGCGTGTATCTGTAGTACCAGCTACTTGGAAAACTGAGGTGGAAGGATCACCTAAGCAGCTGTGAGTGTGCCACTGCACTCCAACCTGGGCTACAAGAGTGAGACTACAACTGAAAGAAAGAAAGAAAGAAGGAAGGAAAGAAAGAAAGAAAGAAAGAAAGACAGGAAGGAAGGAAGGAAGGAAGGAAGGAAGAAAGGAAGAAGGAAGGAAAAATTTAGCGCAAGCCAAGACTTCTCAGTGACTGAAGTCAATACCAATTTGGAGGCAAAACTGAAGAAACACAGATCCCATGCCAGTCTTACGAATTGAGTGGAGAACTACTTTCTGTCTTTCCCAAAGAATCATCTGATCAGATGCTTCTTGAATTCTTACCAAAAAGTGATATTATCCTTTCTTTTTTAAGTTGGAGTCTCACTCAGTCGCCCAGACTGGAGTGCAGTGGCCACTCCCGGCCACCGCAGCCTCGACCTGCTGGGCTCTGGCGATCCTTCCGCCTCAGCCTTCCAAGTAGCTGGAACTACAGGCGCACGCTGCCATGCCCGGCTAATTTTTTTGATTTATTGTAGAGATGAGGTCTCGCCAAGTTGCCCAGGCGGGTCTCGAACCCGTGGGCTCAGGCAATTCACTCACCTCGGCTTTCCAAAGCGTGGGATTACAGGCTGAGCCACCGAGCCCGGCCTATTATCCATTTTTAAATGCATTTCTACAAAAGAGACTTTTTGTTCTCTGCATTTATGTACTTCTACTTTGCAGAAATAGTGGTTTCACCGACCAGTCAATAAGCATTGAAGAGCTTACCATGAGCAAGACAGTCACCAGATATTGAGGAGGTTGCGCAGATGAACAAAATAGGATCCATGTTTTCAGGGAGTCTAGACTTCTGTATAATTACATAAGTAAGTCTTGCACACACCATTAATACAAAGGTGAGGAAGAAGTACATTTTATGCACTTTAGGAGAAAAGTAGGCAGGGGGCAATAAATTTCAGGTTATAATCATATCGAAGATTTTCGTGAAAGAGATGGTATTTGAGATGACCCTAAAACAGGAACAGGATTCAAACTGGAGTGGATAATATCTCAAACTGAAATGCCTTCAGGAACCTAGCAGAGAACAAATAAGTATAAATGGGCTAAGTATAAGATAATAGAAAATGGTGGAATATATGCTGAATAAGTCAAAGTATGCCCCCATTTAAAAGCAGGTAATAAACACTGTACAGACCGAAAAAGACATGTGGTGAACAGATTTTTGCCTTTAAGATGCTAATCTGCAACAAAGGGAGAAGGTAATGGGGAATTTCAGGAAGAGGCAATGAAAAAAGGCACAAGGCTTGGAAAGAGTAGATTATGCTCAAAGAAAAATAACCAGATGAATTTGACTACAGCACATCAGAAAGGGGAAAAGATGGGTTGAGAGGTGGGGAAAGGGAAAGAAGGAGAAAAAAATGAAAAGACCAAAAAAAAAATCATTTAAATTCTAAGAGTATTACCTACGTTGTCTCATCTCTGCAACTGCCTTTTTAAAGTAGTTATTATACTTTATCCACTATGTGTTCTTGACACTTGTGTCAAAAATCAGTTGGTTGTAAGTCCTTGAATTTATTTCTGTGATCTCTATTCTGTTTAGTCTATGTGACTATCATTATGCCAGTATCACACTGTTTTGCTTACTATAGCTTTATACAATTTCTTTTTTTGAGTGTGGGTCTCACTCTGTCACCTAGGCTGAAGTGCAGTGGCATGATGATAGCTCACCACAACCTTGAACTCCTGGGCTCAAATAATCTTCCCACTTCAGCCTCCTGAGTAGCTGAAAATACAGGTGCATGCCACCACACCTGGCTATTTTTTTTTAATAGAGATGAGGTCTCACTATGTTGCCTAGACTGATCTTGAACTTCTGGGTTTAAGCATTTGTCCTGCCTTGGCCTTCCAAAGTGCTGGGATTACAGACAAGAGCTACCGCACCGGCCTGTATCATTTTAAAATTTCACAACATTTTCAGGTAGTGTGATGCCTCAAGCTTTGTTCTTTTTTGCTCAGAAATGCTATGATTATTCAGGGTCTTTTCTGACTTGATATTAATTTCAGGATTTTTTTTTCTATTTCAGTGAAGAATGTCATTAGTATTTGGATAAGGATTGCATTGACTCTATAGATTGCATTGAGTGGTATGAACATTTTAACAATATTAATTATTCTAATCCACAAGCATGAAATATCTTTCTATGTATTTGTGTCTTCTTCAATTTCTTTCATCAATGTTTTGTAGTTTTTGGTGTATAGATCTTTTACTTTCTTAGTTAAATCGATTTCTAAGTATTTTATTTTTCTGTAGTTTTTTGTAAATGGGATTGTTTTCCTAATTTCTTTTTCAGATAATTTGCAATTAGTGTATAGAAACACTATTGATTTTTGCATGCTGATTTTGTGTTCTGCAACTTTACTGAATTTGTTTATTAGTTCTAATAGTTTCTTAGTGGAGTATTTGGGATTTTCTATATATAAGATCATGTCTTGTGCACACAGGGACAATTTAACTTCTTCCTTTTCAATTTGGATTCCTTCTATTTCTTTCTCTTGTCTAGTTGCTCTTCAATAAATGGTGCTGGGAAAAGTGAATATACACATGCAGAAGCTAGATGCTTATCTCTCATCACATAAAAAATCAATTCATAATAGATTAAATACTTAAATGTAAGATCCAAAATTATGAAACTACAAAAGGAAACATAGGGGACATGCTGCATGATGTTGGTCTTGGCAACAGTTTTTTGGATAAGACCTCAAAAGCATCCTTGTCTATAAAATGGGAATAATAATAATATCCCTCATAGCTTTGTTATGCAATGCTTGGCATAGAGTAATATAATAATGTTAGCTATGCCCAGACTACACCACTATGTAATATATCCATGTAACAAAACTTCACATGTATCCTTTATATTTATATAAATTTAAAAAAAATAAATGTTAGCTTTTTGTTTTATCTGTGCCAAAAAGCAAACCTAGTTGCAACTAATGAGAACAAGAGGGGTCTTAGTGATAGCCCTAAATTGAGAAAAAGGAAAGCAACAAATATAGATATGAAGATAGACAAAGAAGTGGATGGGCATTGTGGCAAAGACTGTTAGTTCCAATATCTATTGTTCTTTTCTTTTTTTTTTTTTTTTTTGAGTTGGAGTCTCACTCTGTTGCCCAGACTGGAGTACAGTGGCCGCTCCCAGCTACCGCAGCCTCCACATGCTGGGTTCCGGCGATCCTTCCCTTCCGCCTCAGCCTTCCAAGTAGTCGGAACTAGAGGCGCGCGCTACCACGCTCGGCTAATTTTTGATTTATTGTAGAGATGAGCTCACCAAGTTGCCCAGCGGGTCTCGAACCCGCGGGCTCAGGCAATCCACTCACTTCAGCCTCCCAAAGCGCGGAATTACAGGCTGAGCCACCGAGCCCGGCTTATTGTTCCTTCTTAACCAGTAAAGGGAATCTCAATTTTTAGCTGAGCACATTCAATGCAGAAAATAATACATTTCCTAGCCTCTCTTGCAACTGTGTGAAGTCATGCATCTAAATTCAAGAGTGAAATGTAAGCAATAATGTTACATGGAACTTGTAGGAAGACTCCTTAAGAGAGTCTTTCCCCTTTCTTCCTTCATTCTGCTGCCTGGAAAATAGACATGCTAGCCAGGACACTAGTAGCCAACTAGGACTGGGGCTGGGACCCCCAAGATGATTCCAAAGTGCACAAAAGTTTCACAACTGGTTTATATTTAACATATTATCTTAATATATTCATATGAAGACTGTTCAATTCATAGTATAAATGATTTCATCTGATCCTTTTTTTAGGAAAAGGTTTATGAGAAGATATAAACAGTATCAGGATACTGGATGCATAAACCCATTTGTTCCCTTCACTTATCATGATCTGCAATTATCCGTCTTCTCCACTAGAATGTAAAGTTCACATTATATAATAAAAACTTACATAATATTTAATATGAGCCAATCATTTATTTAGTCTTCATAACGACCCTCTACCGTTAGTCCCATTTTACAAATGCAGAAACTAGGGCACAGAGAGGTTAAGTGACTAGTCTACTATCATACTATCAAGCAGCTGGGAAGTACCAGTGCCAGGATTCAAACCTAGGAGGTCTGATTGTAAGGTTAAGTGCTCTTAACTGCTACTATATGTGGATGCTTTGTAAAAAATCGATATCTTTGTGTTATTCGCCACTGGTGTCTTCCATGTCTAGAACAATGTTTGACAAATATTCAAAGCTCAATAAATACATATTAAGTAAGTGGAGGAGATTTGGTCATTATACGTTATGTAACTGTACCAAAATATCACACCTTAAAATATGTACATCTATTAGGTATCAGTAAAAGTTTTAAAGCAATAAAATGAATGAGAGAAAAGAACAAAGGACAGGAAAATGGGGGGGTACTGGATTTTATTTCATGGAATTCACAATCTGGGCTCTGGGCCACATTCTTCCATATATAATAAAGAATATAGGAACACACAGTACTATGGATCTTGATTCTACAGTTAAATTTTTGAGAGATTTCTCCACTGAGGTTGTCTTGGCTTTAGCAAAGAATGGTTATTAGACAAACAAGATGAAGTTTCTCCCAATAAGACTAATTTTAGGAGATAGAGTTTATAAGAGTCATTTCTATCTAGACCTCAGCAATAAAAGTTACCCTCCCAACTCATTTCTGAGGCAACTTTCAGGAGGTGAGCATAAACTTTGGTTGGCCAAGACCACTAGTTAAACAGAAACGTAAGACATTCCACACCTTCCTTGTTCAGCGCCAAACAGAAAGACTTCATCCAGAGTCAGTGCAGAGACAGCTACAAGCAGGGAAATAATAGCAACTTCAGATCCCCAGAATTGTGAAAGGAGAGCAAATGAGGGCTTGTCATCATCTCAGTTCCCAAACTGACCTTCAGTGAGTCAAGGACATTCAATTCCTGGTTTTAAAAGAAAGAAACGCTCCTAGAGGGAAGAAGAGAGTTTACTTTGCCAAATAGAAAAAAGAAACCTTGTTTTACATTCTCAGTTCAGACTGTATTAAAATATTCAAATAATCCTGCCAAGAACACATTCACAACGTTTATATAAGATCCAACTGTGCATTTAAACCTCTTATGCACTCAGGGCTTTCCTAGTGGTCTGAATGACCCCTGCCCTGAAACTCAAAGAGTGCTTTCCATAATATTAATGCCTTCTTCCTAATGAAGCACTTTCCCTGGATTTGCAGATAAGAAAGCTCCTTCTTCCACACCCCCATGAATTTTGGCCACTTTGTTCCTTCTCAGTCTAAAAGGAGTTTATGAGATTCTTAAAAGTTACATGCCTCTGAAATTTCATGTATGAAATATGAGCATTAAGCCAAGATACTGATTACATAAGCCACATGCCATGCCCTTTATGGTTATATGAATCATAATTCAATATGGCACCTTATTTCTATTATCTTCACACAAACACATTACTCTCACACTGTGAAATTCCTGCAGCAAAGTGGCTGCAGTACTGGATACAGTGAACGAGCAGAACTCAGCAGGACTTCACTAGGATTAAAATTGGTCTAACCCTACTTAAAATCTCAGCAATGGACAACTATAAGATCTCAAAAGAAGCAAGAAGTTCAACAGGTGAAACAGAGCATCCTCTGTCTTATATAATAGGAGCTTTAACAAATGTTCCCATGTTGACAAAATTTGAACGTGCCTGTTTTTCTAAGAAGAATGGTGTCCATACATTCTGCAACACTCTGGACTTTAAATACTCCATTCCGTTGTCTCCTTAAGTACACTGAAATTTGTAAGACCATGTGTCCTGACTTGCAATTGGAAAATATGGTCACCACATTGATAGTTTGAACTATGCTAGGCAGCTGTTACACAGGCTCAGAAGAAAGATGAGAGCAGAATAAAACCATGCTACAAATTTGCCACTTGGGAGCTGATAAAATGCTGAAGGGATTGGAGTTTTTCCCATGGCTGCAAATATGCTAACCATGCTCGGCTCAGTAAAGACTTTAGATACAGCTTCTCTGTGTAAACCAATCCTCAACAAAAAGAGAACATTCACCTTACACAGATGGAAGGGAAATTAATGAGTTGTTCTATAAGCTCTACGCCCTTAACTATTTCGCCTTTGTCAAGCGCCTAATTCTGTTTCAGCATGGCTCTGGTACAAGGCTCATCAAGAAGGGGATATCTCAGCATTTAAAGGGAAAAAGACAAATGATTCGGAAATGCACCATGTTGATAAGAAGTAGAACTTAGCTGTTTCTTCATATAAAACTTCTGTATAACAAACAAGACTGCTTTTTCATCAAAAGATGAAATACTATTTCATGTCAGTGACTCTTTTACAGACCTAAAATAACTGGGAAAGTGACAGGTATGTAGTAGAGTGGCTATGAACTGAAAGAAAAACAAAACGGGCTTCATCAATAATACAAGAGGTGAGAGAAACAAAAAGGGAAGAATACAATAGAAACAAGAGTGAAGAAAAAAAGAGTCATAGGTAGAAGGAAATCTGTAAACTTAAATAATAAACAGAAATCAAAAATTTAAATGATTGCTGATCTATACTCAAAACTCTAGTTTGCTGAAATCTAAAGGATCAGATAGAGCTAAAAAGAAAAAAAAAACACCTACAATGAAGCTTTAATAAAAGTAAGCTTAGGAGTATTCCCTTTTCCTCGCATCCTCTCCAGCATCTGTTGTTTTTTGAGCTATTGATGATGGCCATCTTGAATGGAGTTAGTTGGTATCTCAGTGTGGTTTTAATTTACATTTATTTGATGATTAGTGAGGCTGAGCATTTCTTCATGTATCTGTTGGCTGCTCGTATGTCGTCTTTTGAGAAATGTCTATTCATATATTTTTCCCATTTTTAATAGGGTTTTTTTTTTCTTTTTAGCACATTGGAGTTCCTTGTAGATCCTAGATGTTAGGCCTTTGTCAGATAAACAGTTGGCAAATATTTCTTCCCATTCTGTGGGCTGTCTCCCTGCTCTCTTGATGGCTTATTTTGCTTTGCAGAAGCTCATTAGATTGATGAGGTCCCACTTGTCTATCTTATTTCTTAAGGTATTGGCCTTTAGGGTTCTGAATAAGAATTGGTTCCCAGTTCCAATTTCCATAAGGGTGTCTCCTGCGTTTTCTAAGATTTTATAGTTTGAGGTTTTACGTTTAGGTCTTTGATCCATTTAGAGTTAATTTTTTGTGTATGGTGATAGGTAGGGGTCCTGTTTCAATCTTCTGCATGTGGTCAGCCAGTTTTCCCAGCACCATTTACTGAATAGGTTCTCCTCTCCCCAGTGGTTGCTGTTGGAGGCTTTGTCAAAGATGAGTTGGTTGA
>CAUYQG010200978.1:0-48259 GCA_963574415.1 Tarsius wallacei | reverse complement strand
AGTTAGAAATTCAGTAAATGTGAGGTAGGAATTTGTATATCATTTTAAACGTGAGCTAAGAATTTATATAATATATCAAACGTGAGCTAAGAGTTTACATAATATCTCAAATGTGAGCTAAGAGTTTATATATCAAACGTGCAGCAGACGTGAGGTAGGGGTTTACAGCAAATATAGTTTTTTTAAGTTTTCCTGGGTACTTTAGAAGGATCACCAGAGCCCAGCAGGTCGAGGCTGCTGTGGCCGGGAGCGGCCACTGCACTCCAGTCTGGGGGACAGAGTGAGACTCCAACTCAAAAAAAAAAGAGGCATCTCTCAGGGGGGTGATTTTTAGAGGAATGTGTGGGAGATGGTTTCAATATTTGGCTTGTTTCCTACAAACAAGATGATTGGAGACTTTGGCTTTTTGAAAACACACTTGACTCCCTCACGATGCTGTCATCTTGTTTCTGAAAATGCCTTGTCACTCGGCGCTGGCACCAGGGTAGCAACTTCATAAGCCAGAGGATTGTAGTTTTTCATTGATTTCACTCATTTGTCCATATAGGTCGCCTGTGGAACATAAATTGCATCTATTCACCAGGATGTCAATCTTTCTCTTACAGATATCTCCATTAACATAGACCATTCTGAAACCAAAGACATAGACAATGCCCCAAGAATGGAAACAATGGAAATTACTGAAAAAATGTACCGAGTGTCCGCTATGAGGCGAATATTCGATCTGGCAAAGCATCGAACAAAAAGATCTGCATTTTTCCCGGCGGGGGTTAAAGTCTGTCCGCAGGAATCCATGAAACAGATTTTAGCCAGTCTTCAAGCCTATTATAGATTGAGAGGTAAGGAAAGAGACAAAACCTGTTTAGCCCTCTGGTATCTCTATCCCCTGCCTTTCATTCCTCCCAACATTTGTCTTCAGCCCAAAACTTCCAGGGTCTCTTGTCATGAAAATCAACCCTCTCATCTGAGAGTCATGAATAACTAACACTTAAAACAACGGTAGCTATCGCTCTAGCGATTTCAAAGAAGGTTTTGTGTAACTTAGAACCATTTACAAGTTGCCGGAAAGCCTTGGCCTCCAGATGTTACCCTTTTTGCTTTTATTTTCACCAGAGCTCAATTTTGAATTTTAAATTGTTCTTATGAGTAAGAAGCATAAGGTGATTGCGGTGTCAGGAACCGGAGTGAGTTGATTTACGACCTGAGATTTCATTTTTTCAAAAGCCACGTCACAGTCCAGCAATCCAGATCCTCCCTTCCTCCTTGATAAGATTAAGTCTTGTGTTGCTGATTCAGCAAAGACTTCGGAAGTTTGGAAACCTGGAAGCACGTTGGAGGGCAGAGGAGACACAAATTAAGAGTGGTTACCAGCCGGGCTCGGTGGCTCAGCCTGTAATCCCGCACCTTGGGAGGCTGAGGTGAGTGGATTGCCTGAGCCCGCGGGTTCGAGACCCGCCTGGCAACTTGGCGAGACCTCATCTCTACAATAAATCAAAAATTAGCTGGGCATGGTAGCACGCACTTGTAGTTCCAGCTACTCGGAAGGCTGAGGCGGAAGGATCGCCGGAGCCCGGCAGGTCGAGGCTGCGGTGGCCGGGAGCGGCCACTGCACTCCAGTCTGGGCGACAGAGTGAGACTCCAACTCAAAAAATAAAATAAAATAAAATAAAATAAAATAAAATAAAATAAATAAAGAGTGGTTACCAAGATGTGATTCAGGGTGTTAGCAGAATTCACAGCACAATTGCTGTGGTTTGTAGCAGAGTGACAGTGCAGGTTTTATCCCAAGACAGCATTACAGGATTCTGATAGCATTCCCAGAAATCATTAAGGAGTGAGATCATGTCAGCTGTTCGTTTCCTTTACTTAAAATGGATGGAAATTCTCATGGTTTCTTCTTTAAAATAATAATTTTTTAAAAAATCTTTGGTAGCTGCTGTTAAAATTCGCCAGGAAGCTCCAGATAATACACGGTGTCTTGTCTATCTGAGACCTCAATGCAATTTGTCTTATGTGTGAAAGATTTCCTGTTTCCACCTTGATCACACTGCATGTTTGCTTCCATTCCAAGAAGTGAAGCCAGCCTGCTCTGTTTAAAACCCATTGACCAGAGCAAGAATGATACGCGCTCATCATGTTGCATATTCTGATGACTGAGAACCCGTTTCACGATACTGACATCATGCAAACTTCTTGGGTATCTACGTCTGTAAGATGAGCCTGGGTCAAATTTATCTGAAGAGCTCCCGCTGCATTTTGGAGGTGTAATTAACCAACGGTCTCAAAAATATCAAGCCTGACTGACGTTCCCTGTGTGTCTCATCGCATGTGGAAGTAAAAAGATAAATTTGATTTCTGCCAGATGCCATACCCATGAGAAAGTACCGTGTCATAGTCAGAACGAGAACTCTCATTATAGAAAATCAAGTGTACTCTCGGAATATTCTGAGGTCCTAGCATAGCATCGCCACAGAGTGGGTTCTGAGTAAATGCTTGTTGATGGATACAGAAGGCCAAGAGGCCACCGGGAAAGCAAAGCAAAGGCGGTGACATGTGGAGGTCACTTGTTCTGGGTATGCCTACTTATTGATCAGATAATGGCATCGCCAAATGCACATTGTTTGCTCAGGGATGGAAGCATGAACACAGCATTTGCATCACGCCGGATGTGAACACAACTGTTCTATTTTCACGTAGCTTCTAATCCTTGACAATATCCGCCTATTCAACAAATAGGCTTCACTGCAAGTATTCGTAGACGATTTATTTCTGCAACCTAATGCTTAGCTCTGAATTTTCATTCTTAGCTCTTTATTCTTGATTGGGTTGCCTGCTTCATTCTCATTTCCTTGGATGAAACCAACCGTCAAGTTTCTCCCCACGGCAATGACAGTCCATTATCTTTGTGGCTGCCCCCGGGTGACATGAAATTTTCCTGTTCTTCAGCGTGGGTTTCTTAAGTCAAACAAACTGGTTCACAAAGAACAAGAAATAAGACCCAGCAACAAAGCAGCGTTCCTTTGACTGAGGAACTCACTTGCCGTTCTTGTTGCTGCTTTTACAAAATTTTCTGCTGACGGCTTTCAAACTTAGGGGAGGAGGTTCTCATATTCCTAAATCAAACGGAGCATTGAGTTATTTCTTTCCCCCATGCTTAAAGCAGCACAGTGAAATGTTCTAAGGCCCGTGGTAGAATTATAAGCATGCTTACTTCAAAGCATAAATGCAAAGGGAGCCGGGCTCTGTGGCTCAGCCTGTAATCTCGCGCCTTGGGAGGCTGAGGTGAGTGGATTGCCTGAGCCCACGGGTTCAAGACTTGCCTGGGCAACTTGGCGAGACCTCATCTCTACAATAAATCAAAAATCAGCCAGGTGTGGTAGCGCGCGCCTGTAATTCCAGCTGCTGGGAAGACTGAGGCGGAAGGACCGCCAGAGCCCAGCAGGTCGAGGCTGCGGTGGCCGGGAGCGGCCACTGCACTCCAGGCTGGACGACAGAGTGAGACTCCAGCTCAAAAATAAATAAATAAATAAATGCAAAGGGGACATCTCTGGGCATAAGTGCAAAGCAAAGGGGACATCTCAAAGCATAAATGCAAAGGGGACATCTCTGTGTTCCTCCCCGCAAACTCCCTAGCCCCACCTGTGTCTCTCCCTCCCTCTCCTCTGTCTTTCCCCCCCCAACCCCAACATCAAAAGCTAGAACTTTCTTGCATTCTTATGTATCCAGTGGAATCTGCCACGGCCACTCAATCCTTACCCAAAAACTCTCTGAACAGATAGCCGAACACACTCTTTCCCACAGTAGAAAATGTCACGTGGTTCCCTTTCCTTCCTATACTCACATTTCCACTTCACACCTTGCTTTAATGTGATTTGTGTTCATGTTATGCTTAAAAATCGGTTATTGGTTGCTCCGAAATACGTCTTAGTAGCAAAATATGTGCGTAAGTTGAAATTACATGTTTTTTATTTCCTGCGACTACAGGCTTTGCGTGTAAAAAGAGTTTTCTTCTGGGTTTAGATGCATTTATCGTTTCAATATACACTTGATTGAAACAAATACATACAATAAATCCGACAAATTTCTTTACGTTTCTGTTGACAGATGGAAGTAGGGTGAAATATATGTTTTCTGAGTATTAATGGGTTTGGGGGGTTGTTTTTTTGTTTGCTTTTTGAGTTGGGGTCTCACTCTGTTGCCCAGGCTGGAGTGCAGGGGCATGCTCCCGGCCACTGCAGCCTCGACCTGCTGGGCTCTGGCGATTCTTCTACCTCAGTCTTCCAAGTAGCCGGAACCACAGGCGTGCACCACCACACCCGGCTAATTTTTTTTTTTTTTGAGTCGGAGTCTCACTCTGTCACCCAGACTGGAGTGCAGTGGCACACTCCCAGCCACCGCAGCCTCGACCTGCTGGGCTCCGGCGATCCTTCCACCTCAGCCTTCCAAGTAGCTGGAACTACAGGTGCGCGCCAGCACACCCAGCTAATTTTTTTATTATTATTATTTATTGTAGAAATGAGGTCTCGCCTAGTTGCCCAGGCGGGTCTCGATCCCGCGGGCTCAGGTAATCCACTCACCTCAGTCTCCCAAGCACGGGATTACAGGCTGAGCCACTGAGCCCAGCTAATCTTTTGATTTATTGTAGAGATGAGGTCTCTTGCCCGGGCGGGTCTCGAACCCACGGGCTGAGGCGAGTATTAATGTTTATAAATACAAAATTAGGAGCAGGATTTTGAGTGGAATCCATGTAAATAAAGGGTCCATAGCTTAAGCTTGCTTCGTTTCTGCCCCTGGATCAATGGGGGCTTTGGTTTTGCTCCACTATTAGTGTGTGTATGAGTCATCATTATCTATATTGCGTTGCTAAGACAAGACCGGGTTTTGCATCAATTTTATCCCTACTCTTTTACTCAGTTTCAGTTGGGTGCTGAGCAAATTTGCTTACATAAATAAGTAGATGGCAACAGATGGAGTTTTGCTCTAGCAATGCCCTTATTCTTAAAATTCCCTTGGCATCATAGGCCCATAATCACATCATGATCCGTCATCATTATTTTTAATGATCTATCAGCTGTCAACTCACGAAGACTCCTCCTCCTTGGTGGAAAACAAAGAATCAGCAATCACCGGAGTTGCCAAAGTGTGTGTGAGCCCGTGACTACGTGGACGCCCTTCCTCAGTCTCGGTGCTGTTATTTCAAATTGTCCCTTTGTGTGGCCACCTAGAGACATCGTGCCACAATAAGATTAGGGTTGGGTGAATGGAGAAGCGATCGCGAACAGGGGGGAGGTGAGACCTGGGACCTGATCCCTTTAAGCGTCTGTGCGCAGCTCGTCGCGTGGAATGAGTTCAAGTGCAGCCCACACCCCAGCCCCATGGCTTGGAGACTGCTGGTCTACCAGAACCCGCACCCTCTGTGCTGGCCTCGCCACACCTTCCTGTTGGCATCCTGTGTGACTCTCAGACTTACTCCGGTCCCGCTGACATCCTCACTGTTCCTTCAGTGCTTCTAGCATTCCCCAGCCTGAGGGCCTTTCTTTTCCCAAACTGTTCAGAAGTCTCCTTTATAATGAAGTCCTCAACCACCCAATTTTATTTATTTTTTTAACTATTATTATAAAGATGTGGGGTCAACTTCAGGGTTAGGTATGCAAACATTGATCATGCAGGTACCCGTGTTGATGAGGTGTGCCCCTCCCTCCCCTGGAAGTTTCCAGCAACTGCCAGTCCCACCCCCCCTCCCCTAACAATTTCCCACTTGGGATTCCCAGTTTGCCAATCCCTTTCTTATAGTAGTATAATAATTGTTCAAGGTCCGCTTAGGAGTGAAAACATATGGTCCTCTGTTCTTTGTTTCTGTGATAGGTCACAGAGTATGAGCCACTCAAAATCCATCCAAGTTGCTGCAAAGTCCATGTATATCCTTCTTTATGGCTGCATAATATTCCATTAACCACCCGATTTTAAATTGCAGTCTTCACACACACACACACACACACACACACACACACATCACATCACATTCCCTGTTTTATTTTTTTTCACAGCAGATAGTAGGTGGTCAACAAACATTTGTTAAATAAATGAATTTCTAGGTGCTGTCAATTAGCGAGTCAACAGAAGCCATGAAGGAAGTTTCCATGTTAGGAGACTGTGCTTGGGACTGGGTGAGGCAGACCTCTTAGGACCAGGCCGTTTCCACCCCTTGTGTCTCTGTATTGCAGTATGTCAGGAAGCGGTGTGGGAAGCATACCGGATCTTTCTGGATCGCATCCCTGACACAGGGGAATACCAGGACTGGGTCGACATCTGCCAGCAGGAGACCTTCTGCCTCTTTGACATTGGGAAAAATTTCAGCAACTCCCAGGAGCACCTGGATCTTCTCCAGCAGGTGAGCCTGTACGCATGGGGTTCATCAGAACGGCCCCAAGAACCGCCACACTCCAGGCCCTGGCCCTCTTGCCCTGGCTTCCACAGCATGGAGCTGGTTGACGACTGCTTGGAGATATCGGGTTAAGCCAACAGAAGTTTTATTCTTGCCAAATAATATCATACAGGCATGTTGCAGTCAGTTGAAGGGAGAAGGGAATGAAAATAGACTTTCCTCGGTCGGCATTATCTCCTCGTAAAATTACTTTTTATCTGTATCTTTTTGCAGAGAATGAAACAGAGGCGCTTCCCTGAGAGGTAAGTACCCAAAATAGAGCACTGTGCACTCTTGACTTTGGAAAAATCACACAATGGGATGAGATTAAGCCATTGTACCCTCCGTGATTTTGTGTCAGCCCCTAAGTTCTGTGTAGTCATTCTGACAATGTATGCATATAGAGTTGCCGCAGATAAATGAGCATATAAAAAGAAGTGGATCAGCCGGGCTCAGTGGCTCAGCCTGTAATCCCGCGCCTTTGGGAGGCTGAGGTGAGTGGATTGCCTGAGCCCGTGGGTTCGAGACCCGCCTGGGCAAGTGAGACCTCACCTCTACAATAAATCAAAAAAATTAGCCGGGCGTGGTAGCGCACGCCTGTAGTTCCAGCTACTCGGAAGGCTGAGGCGGAAGGATCGCCGGAGCCCAGCAGGTCGAGGCTGCGGTGGCCAAGAGTGGCCACTGCACTCCAGTCTGGGTGACAGAGTGAGACTCCAACTCAAAAAAAAATAAATAAATAAAATAAAAATAAAAATAAAAAATAAAAAATAAAAAGCTTAAAGGCACTCAATGTGACCAGCACGGAGAAAGCAGAAGAGGTGAGAGGGACTGGAGAGGAATATGATGGTCAGGGAATGAGGGGACATCATACGAGTTAAAGAGGTTGTATTTTCTTCTAAGGGTGATGGGAAGACAAAGAGGAGTTTAAAAGAAGGGGAGTGGCGCGACTGTAGTTCCAGCTACTTGGAAGGCTGAGGTGGAAGGATTGCCAGAGCCCAGCAGGTCGAGGCTGGGGTGGCCGGGAGCGGCCACTGCACTCCAGTCTGGGCGACAGAGTGAGACTCCAACTCAAAAAAAAAAGAAAAGAAGGGGAGTGAAGCGTCAGAGTTGCTTTTTAAGATGATAATTTAGGGCAATCCCCTCGGGTCCCCTCCCACTACGGGAGCTTTTCTGTCCTCTCAATAAATCCCACTTACAAAAAACAAAAATGATAATTTAGGCCAGGCATGGTGGCTCAAGTCTGTAATCCCAGCACTTTGGGAGGCCCAGGTGAGATGATTGCCTGAGCCCAGGGGTTCAAGACCAGCCTGGGCAACTTGGTAGGACCCTGTCTGTAAAATAAATAAATAAATAAAAAAATTAGCCGAGTGTGGTGGCATACACCTTTACTCTCAGCTACTAGGGAGGCTAAAGTGAAAGGCATGCTTGAGCCCAGAAGGTTGAGGCTGCAGTGAGCCATGACTGTGCCACTGCACTCCTGTCTGGGTGACAGAGTGAGACTCTGAATCAAAAAAAAAAAAAAAAAAAAAAAATTTCACTTAATGGAATTTAGTGAATTACTTAATAATTTTACATAATTATTTAATATTACTTATTAAATATTTAATATTCATCAAAATAAACCAATTATTTAAATAAATTAATAATATAATCGACATAATATGATATAAGATTAAGATAATTAAACAAATTAAAATATTTAAAACAATTAAAGACATTTAATAAAACATTTAATAATTATTTAATAAATAATTATCTAATAAATAATACTCTACTTAATTAGGTTAATAAAATAATTGGAGGAAGCCAGAGGAAAAAAACTGATTTCATGTCAAAATATTATTGATCTCTTGACCCAATTGAGGGACTCATAATGTGTTAAAGCTGAATGAGACCTCAGAGACAAGAACCAACATCTTATTTTACGATGACTCTGAAAGACTCCGAGATACGTTCAGGGTAATACCCTGAATTTGTGACAACCAGGCTTTAATCTGTATTACTGTTTACCTGCTCTACTGCGCAAAAGATGTGAGCATCATCCTGCTGAAAACGTCTGACTCTGGTCAAGCCACTTAAAGTCCCCGACAGTTCATTTCTATGTAGAACACCAAAATCAGCAAATCTAATAGGCATTTCTCTCCAAGACCGTGGACGATGGGCAAACATCAGACTAGAAAACATGCAAATACACACAGCTTTTATATAGCACAGAAAAAATTAAATAATTATCTAAATATTAAGAAATTACAATGAAGCCTCAGAATCTGTGAACTCCTTATTCTTGTTCTTAGATCACCAGGTTAAAAATTTTTCCTTCTATGAATTATAGTACATTGCATTTACCTCACTGCAGCACTCTGAGAAAGAACATTGTCCACTCTCTTCCCAGAAATGCTGTTCCTTGTCCTCACCTACCCAGTTAGGACTCACTGTTTATAATTCATTTCAAAGGCTACTTCTTAAGTGAACCCCGACTGGACATTTCCCCAGATAGGGCTAGTCAGTCTCTCCTCAGGCTCCAAGAATATTTTGAACACACCTGCACTGCAGCACTGGTCTTCCTGCTTCACGACTGACTGTCTACATATCTGTTCCTGCCCACTCTGCTCCTGAGCTCCATGAGGGAATAGAACATGTCTAATCTTGATACATTTCCAGCATCAAGCACAGGAAGTGTTCAACCAATGTTCCCTGTTGAATAAAAGACTTGTCTTCTGCAGAAAGCACTCCTGACTCCTACATCCTATGCCCCCTACGCCACTGTGGTCCTGCTTCCTTCTGAAGCATGAAAAGACAAAATGACATTCTCTGCTTTCATTTAGCCTTACTTATCATTATAGTCAAAATCCCTGGCTACAGCTTTAAATGATGTCTAGTGAGAAAATGAGTTAAAACTGCTAACACAAGTGTTTTTAGGAGTGCAAAGCACTAGCTTAGCCTCTATATTCTGTTTAGAAAAAGAGGTTACAGCATGTTTACAAACCAGTTTTTATAAAACTAAAGTTACATACATTTTGTGCATGCTATCGTCATAAAGTTGAGATTTTTGTTGTTATTGTTGTTGTTTTTGAGTTGAAGTCTCACTCTGTCACCCAAGCTGGGGTGTAGCGGCACACTCACAGCCACCCCAGAATCGACCTGCTGGGCTCTGGCAATCCTTCTGCCTCAGTTTTTCAAGTAGCCAGAACTACAGGTGTGCGCTACCATGCCCGGTTAGTTTTTTTATTTATTGTAGAGATGAGGTCTCACCATGTTGCCCAGGCTGGTCTCGAATCCGTGTGCTCAGGCTATCCTCTTGATTCAGCCTCCTAAAGTGCTAGGATTACAGGCTTTAGCCACTGCACCCCACCTCTTTTAGTCTTCACCTAAAAGGGCAAAAAGACTGGGCGTGGTGGATCATGCCTATAATCCCAGCACTTAGGAAAGCTGAAGATTGCTTGAGCCCAGGAGTTCAAGACTAGCCTAGGCAACATAGTGAGACCTCATCTCTACAAAAATTTAAAAAGTAGCCGGGCATAGTGGCATGCACCTGTAGCCCCAGTTACTTGGGAGGATGAGGCTGAAGGATCACCTGAGCCCAGGATGTCAAGGCTGCGGTGAGCCATGATTGTGCCACTGCACTCCAGCCTGGGTGGCAGAGTGAGACTTCGCCTCAACAAAACAAAACAAAACAAAACAAAAAACTAGAAAGAAGAAAGAGCTTTTTCAATGTTCAGAGATTTGTTTTAACAATTTACCTCCTAAGGTAAATTTACTTGAAACTATGTATGTTGAAAACAAAAATCTGTAATTGTGGAGAACTGTGTCTGTTCACTTCTGGTTGTAAAATGTGCTAGTCTTACAAGGTTAAACTTCCATAACAACTTTATGACAATTACAATCTTTCATAGAATCTAAGACAACTAATTATAAGATGTACCTTTATGTACCACTGAGAAAGAAAATAACTTATTAAATCATGACATATCACTAAGATGTCACCAAATATAAGATTCATCCCAATTTCAGAAATGTTGACATGTGAGGGAACAAAGGTATCTTTGAATTAGTGAAATCTAATAACCCATTGAGTAGGACCTCACTTGTCTTGTTATCCATCCAAACGGTATGTAAGAACTAAATGTCCTGCAAACATGAATATCTGAAGTGCATTACTAGTAGGAAGACAAATATGAAAACAACCTATAAACTTGATACATAATATTATCCTCTGAGAAGCAAAAAAGCTAAGTGATTTCCAGTTAACATTCCATCCCTGCCAAAGATTAAACATATATATATATTTTGAGTCAGGTTCTCACTCTGTCAGCCATGCAGAGTGCAGTGACACACTCATGGCTCACTAAAGCCTCAAATTCCTGGGCTCAAGCAATCATCCTGCCTCAGCATCCTGAGTAGCTGGGTTTACAGGCACATGCCATCATGCCCATTTGATTTTTTTTTTTTTTGGTAGAGATAAGGTCTCACTATGTTGCCTAGGCTGGTCTTGAACTCCTGGGCTCAAGTAATCTTCCCACCTCATCATCCCAAAGTGTTGAGATTATAAGCATGAGCCACCGTACCCCCATTTTTAAATTTTTCCTTTTTTTTCTTTAGAGATGAGGTCTCATCAAGTTGCCTAGGCTGGTCTCGAGCCCACAAGCTCAGGCAATCCTCTCACCTTGGCCCCTCAAAGTGTTGGGATTATAGGTGTGAGCCACCACGCCCAGCTTTGGCTCATATTTTCAAAAGTAAATCTATTCTTCAGAATGAAACAACTTGGTAAAGATAATTAATAATCACCACTCTTTGAGTTAAAATGATCATTTAATTCCAAAACACAAAATAATTTATTTTTAAAATAATAATTAGAAGTTAGTCATCATGTGAAACGTGCTCTGTGCTCTTAGGGAAAGATTTGCTTCACTTTTCATACTCACCAGTGCCCTGGACAATTCATAGGTTTGAGGGCAAAAGTGTCCTTTTCAATCTCAAAGGTAAACATATTCTCGTTGTAATGCTCCCAGTGACCTGAGGATTCCCAGAGCTTACTGTTGTATACATTGGGAGACAGCACTTCTGTGAAGTCACGTTTGTGATATTCCTCCTTTAAGAAACATGCATTTAATGTTAATATCTGCGAGGAAAGATTAAAACTCCAACAAAGCAAATATCTTTAAACTTGGGGTCATGTCTCATATTAATTTACAATTAACGTACCCTCAGCTTTTGGTGTGGTGGCTTCTGGATCATGAAAGTAAGATTTATATATGCTTAGCATTATGTGCTATATACTATTGTACAGTGTACAATAGTATATAGCACATGTTTCAATTACCTGACAATTAGTAATTGAAATACAATATACATGGAAACTTGGTATAAATATAAACTCCAAAGTCCTTCTACATTCTAAATAAACAGCAGGGTTTTTTCCTACTAATTAAGAAGTAGAATACTTTTATAATTTAATGAGCCTGAATGCCATGTTGCATGTTACAGTTTTGATCTATTTAGTTTTAAATAGAAATACAGTTGAGAATTTATAACAATTTAAGTAGTTGGTCTCTATTACGTCATGAACTGGCTCTCTCCCTCCCCACCTATCAACAGCTTCCCTTATTAATCCCTGGTGACAGAAGAGAGTTTTTCTCTTTCTCTTTTTCTTTTTCTTTTTTTTTTTTTTTTTGAGTTGGAGTCTCACTCCATTGCCCGGCTGGAGTGCAGGGATCCTTCTGCCTCAGTCTTTCAAGTAGCTGGAACTACAGGTGCACTCTACCACGTCTGGCTTTTTTTTTTTTTTAATTGTAGAGAAGAGGTCTCGCCAAGTTGCCTGGGCTGGTCTTCAACCCGCGGGTTCAGGTAATCCACTTGTCTGGACCTCCCAAAGTGCCAAGATTACCGGCTGAGCCACCAAGCCCGGCCAAGAGGTTTTTTTTAAAGCAAAGTTTAAATATTATTTAAACTTCTTTTTTTCTTTGATACCAGTCTGATGATCTTTGTTGGGTAAATATCCTTGTGCACTTTTAAATAATGTATTCTTGGTAAATATTCTATGTGTATTTTCCGAGATCAGACAAGATTGGGCGTGTTCAAGGTGGTCTGACAGTCTATGGGCATTTTCAAAAACTGTACATTTTACTGCTATTCTATAAACATTAGGTCACATTATTTGATAGTGTTTGACAGTGACCCTTTGCATGACATGTGAATTAACACAAAAACCTGAAAAACTTAGAATCCTGAGAATCCTTAGATTCTCAACATTTGCAAATCACTTAATGAGTATCTGGCATCAATCTAGATCACCATACTTTAAGTTTTTTAAATAACATTTCTCAGCTGGGCTCGGTGATTCAGCCTGTAATCCCGACACTTGGGAGGCCAAGGCAAGTGGGCTGCCTGAGCCCGCAGGTTCAAGACCAGCCCAGGCTCCTTGGTGAGATTTCATCTCTACGATACATCACAAATTAGCCGGACATGGCAGCATGTGCCTGTAGTTCTGGTTACTTAGAAGGCTGAAGTGGAAGAATTGCCAGAGTCCAGCAGGTCGATGCTGGGGTGGCCGTGAGTGTGCCATTGCACTCCAGCCTGGGCGACAGAGTTAGACTCCAACTCAAAAAAACAACAACAACAAAAAAAACTCACATTACTTACAGTTAAAAAAAAAATAGAACATTTAAAAATTACCAACAATAGTCTTACATCACTGAAAGGGACATTACTGTCCTTTTCAGCAGGGCATCTTTTCACTCCATTAGTGGACAGTTTGGGTCTCAGCCATTCAGTAAGCTGCTTTGCCCACCCTTTGTTTTTACTAACTTAGAAAACTTCAGTGACGGTATATGTCATTAGGAATGGCAGTCATTATTTGATAGCTATGTCAGATGGTTTTATATGTTAAGATTAAACAAGGTCTCAAAAATCAAAAGTTGTGTTTGGTTTTAATAATCCACCCTGAATATAATCACATTAGAAATTTATGTTTTGTCAAGGTGGTTAGAAATTATTTTAAATTACCCTTGCAATGGACTGCTTGTGTACCCCCCACCCCAATTCATATGCTATCTTAACCCCAAAGTGACTGTAGTAGGTGGGGTCTTTGGCAGGTGGTTAGATCATAAGGGTGGAATACTCATGAACAGGATTAGTGTCCTACTAAAATGAATCCCAGAGAGCTCCATGGGTCTCTTTCTGCTATCTAAGGTTACAACAAGGAGTCAGCAGTCTGCAATCTGGAAGAGGCCCTTACCAGAACCTAACCAAGCTGGGACCCTGATCTTAGACTTCCAGTTTCTAGACTCATGAGAAATAAAATGTTGTTTGTGAGCCACCAGTCCACGGTAGTTACTTATAGCAGCCTAAACTGACTATGGCAATCCCCTATAGATGAAGTGTAAGTAACTACTATATTTATGTACAAAATGTATAGGATATGTATGCTACCTTATCTCTCTATAATGTAATATATATTGTTTTGTTACCAACTGATGATGAATCTAGGTGAAGGAAACACGGATGTTCACTGGACCGCAATTTTTCTATAAGCTTGAGCCTTCCAAAAGAAAAAGTTGGGGGAAAACATATATTTGATGCCAAACCATCAATTTTTTCTCTAAAGAGTA
This sequence comes from Tarsius wallacei, assembly GCA_963574415.1. Taxonomy (NCBI): domain Eukaryota; kingdom Metazoa; phylum Chordata; class Mammalia; order Primates; family Tarsiidae; genus Tarsius; species Tarsius wallacei. The sequence goes on along the minus strand of CAUYQG010200978.1, from coordinate 34,228 downwards.
AAGAAAATCAAGTGCTGGGAAAGAGTAAACCCTCAATGAGCAGTTTACAGCATGGTCTGGTCTCCTGAAGAAATCTAAATAACTTATTCTGACTACTAAAAAATCATTTCATCCCTAAAGTGTTAGTTTAAGATTACTGAAGGTACTGAATCTCTATCTGTGCTTAGAGATCTGGCCAATTGAAAACACCAAAACAGCTTGTAAGTGTCAATGTTGTAAAGAAATTGTTTAAGTAACTTATTCTCATTGTAAAAAATAAAACAATTCCACATCAACAACTCCTTCCAAAAACCCCATTAAAATAACAGCAAAGAATATGTATATATGTGCATATATGTATCATATACGCACACACATGCACACACACACACATCACACTTTCTTTACTCACTCATCCATCAGTGGACACTGTGGTTGTTTCAATATCTTGACTATTATGAACATGGAAGGGAAGTGCAGACATCTTCACAAGGTAGTGATTTGCTGGGTCACATGTCAGTTCTAGTTTTCTTTTCTCTAGGAACCTCCATACTGTTTTTCATAATGGCTGTACCAATCTATGTTCCCACCAACAGTATGCTAGGGCTCCCTTTTCTCTGCATCCTTGCCAACATTTATTATTTCTTATCTTTTTGAAAATAGCCTGTCACGGTCAATTTTATTTGCCAACTTGACTTTGCCAAGGGGTGCCCAGACACATCATTTCTGACCAAGTCTGTGAGAGTGTTTCTGGGTGAGATTAGCAAATTGGTGGACTCAGAAAGTAGATCACCCTTCCCATTGTGATAGGCATCATCTAATCTGTTGAGGGACCAAATAGAACAAAAAGTTGGAGGAGGGAGACACTTGCTCTCTGTGCTTCCTGCAGCCTGCTTGAACTGGGACATCAGTCCTATCCTGCCCTTGGACTTGGATTCACATCATCAGTTCCCCTGGTTCTCAGGCCTTTGGACTCAGACTAAAATTCCACCACCAGATTTTCTCAGATTGGCCTCAGGTTTGCAGATGACAGGTCATGGTTTTTCTCACCTCCATAATCACATAGGCCAAGTCTTCATAACACATCTCTTCCTTTCTCTTTTAAAAATACTCAAATTCATAGAGACAGAAAGTAGAATGGTGGTTATGAAAGGCTGCAAAGGTGAAAATGGGGAATTCTTGTTTCATGGGTGCAGAGATTAAGCTTGAAATGATGATGAAGTCCTGGAGTTTCAGTTTTGAAAGATGAAAAGAGTTGTGGAGATGGATGGTAATTGTTGCACAAAAATATGAAAAGTACTTAGTGAGAATGAACTGTACATTTAAAGTGGTCAATTTTATGCATATTTTACCACAAAAATGGTTTTATTGAGGTATAATTTATGTAAAATAAAATTCACCAACTTTTTTTTAAGTTAGGGTCTTACTCTGTCACCTAGGCTGGAATGCAGTAGTATGATCATGGCTTGCCACAGCCTCAACCTCCTGACTTAAGTGATCTTCCTGCCTCAGCCTCCCGAGTAGGTGGGATGACAGATGCATGCCACTACATCTAGCTAATTTTTAAAAATTTTTTTGTAGAGACAAGGTCTTGCCGTGTTGCCTAGGTTGGCCCCAAACTCCTGGGTTCAAGTGATCCTCCTGCCTCAGCCTCCCAAAGTGCTGGGATTACAGGTGTGAGCCACCATGCCTGCCCAAAATTTACCAATTTTAAGTGTACAATTCAATAACTTTTGCCACATATATACAGTCATGCAATTTCTATCACATGATATAGAACATTTCTACACTTCAAGGAGTCCCCTTCTGAAACTATGGAGGATCCTTTCCCAACCCTTGGACCCTTGATCATCCTTCTGTCATTACAGTCTTACCATTTCTAAAATGTCATACAGTGGAATCATGCCATATGTATTCTCTGACTGTCTTCTTTGGCTCAGCATAATACATTTGAGATTAATCCTTGTTGTGTGTCTCAGTACTTCATTCCTTTTAAATGCTGGGTAGTATTCCATAGTATGGATATACCACATTACACTTATCCTTTCACAAGTTGAAATTTAGGTTGGTGCTATTATAAATAAAACTCCTGTAAATATATCCAAATACAAGTCTCTATGTGGATATGGGCATATTTTTTCCCTCTTGGGATACCTAGAAGTGGAATTGATGGGTCACATGTTAAGTGCATATTTAACTTTATAAGAAACTGTCATACTGCTACAAAGTAACTATACCATTTTATATTCCCACCAGCAATAAGAGTTCAACAGCTCCACATTCTTGCGAATCCCTGCTCTTTTTAGTTTTTTTTTTTCTTTTTTCTTTTAAATATGTAGGGTACAATCAGGGTTAGGTATACAAATGTTCATTATGCAGGTACCCTTGTTGACGAGGTGTGCCCAGCTCCGCCCCAGCAGATTACCACTACTGCCAATCCTTTTCTTAAAGTATTACGATAATTATTCAAGGTCCCTGATCTTTTTATTTTTATTTTTTTAGGATGAGAAGGAAACATTCTAGTGAGTGTGTAATTGTACCTCACTGTGGCTTTAATTTTCATTTCCTTAATGACCAATGATGTTGAACACCTTTTATGTGCTCTTCTGCCAGTTACATGAAAGAAACAAAGATCTAAGGATACATTTGATGAGAGAGCTTAAAACCTCTTAAAATAGAAACTATAAAATATTGCTAAGGAAAAATAAAGAGCTAAATTAATTGATAAAATTTCCATGTTCATAGATTGGAAAACAATATTGTTTTGGTGTTAATTATCTTCAAGATAATCTCTACACTAAATGCAGTCCCAATCAAAATCCCAGGAGCTTTTTTTTTTTTTTAACAGACATTAACAAGCTTATTGTAAAATTTATTTGGAAATACAGAGAATCTAAAATAGCCTAAATAATCCTGAAGAAGAATAATAAATTTAAACCACTGATTTAAAGACTTAAAATATAGTTATAGTAATCAAAAAAGACAGCCTGGTATTGATGTAAGGACAGACAAAGGGACCAAAGAACAAAATAAATATCCAGAATACTCATATGTAATATAATATAAGCATAAAATAATCATGATACCTGGCACAATGCTCATGCCTATAATTTCAATGCTTTGGGAAGCTGAGGTGGAGGATCACTTGAGCCCAAGATTTTGAGATAAGCCTGACCTACATAGCAGGACCCTGTCTCTACAAAAAAAAATTTTTAAAGTAGCTGGGCATTGTGGTGCACACCTCTAGTCTTAGCTACGCAGCAGGCTGAGGCAGGAGGATTGCCTGAGTCTAGGAGTTTGTGGCTGCAGTGAGCTATGCTCACACTACTGCACTCCAATTTGGGCACAGAGCAAGACCCTGTCTCAAAAAAACAAAATCAGATGTATGATTAATTGGTTTAGGACAAAGATTCTGCTGTAATAAATGGTATGGAAGCTATTGGATAACCCTGTGGATAAAAATGAACCTTGACACCCCACCTTCCACAGGATCTAAAAATAAGTTCAAGGTAGATCATAGTCTTAAGTATGAAAGCAAACACAATCAAGCTTCTAGAACAGAACAGTTTCATGACTCTGAAGTAGGAAAAGACTTCTTAAGTGGACATGAAAAGCACTAACCAAAAAAGAAAAAGTAACAAATTGGACTTTGTTAAACATAAGACCTATGGGTCAAAAGACATCATTAAGAAAGTGAATCAATAAGTCAAAGAATGAAAGAATAAACTCACAAACACATCACTCATATTCAGAGTATAGAAAGAACTCCTAAAAATCAATAAAAAGACAACCTGATTTTTTAAATGGCCAAAATACTTCATAAAAGAGGCTACCCAAATGACCAATAAGTGTATTAAAAGGTCCTCGATATCATTATTCATCAAGAAAACAAAATAAAACCAAAAAGCAAGAAAAAGAGACTGGCAATACCAAGATGAGGATGCAGAGCAAGTGGAATGCTCAAGCATTTCTAAAAGGAAGATTAAATGGTTCAACCACATAAAATATGTTCAGCATTTTCTCAAAGAGTTAATTATACACTATCCTATGACCATGCAATCCCATTTCTAGGTACATACCCAAGAAAAGTGAACACTTATGTGCAATATGCATCTACAAGAATGCTCATAGCAGCTTCATGTAGAAGAGCTTAAAACTGGAAACAACCTAAATGTGCCCTACAGGAGAATGAATAAACAGGTCATGCTATATCCACACAATGGAATACCTCAAAACGATACAAACAATCATAACAATCACATCTTGGATGAATCTCAGGTGTGAAATTGAACAATAACAAAAATGCCAGAAATACCACAGCAAATACTGTACGACTCTATTTATATGAAGTTTAAGTCCAGGCAAAATTAATCCATGGTACAGAAAGCAGCAAAGGAATTATTTCAGGTGGGAAGAGGGGAGGGAAGTATTGACTGAGAAGTGACCCAAGAGGAGCACACAGGGGATGAAAGTGTTCTATGTCTTAGTCTGGAAGGCAGTTATCTAGACATACACGTGTGAAAATTTATCAATCTCTGTACTTCAGATTTGTATATTTTAATGAATAACTTACACTTTAATCAACAACTCTGTCATGACCCTCCACCTGAATGCAGTCATATGATGAAGGCAATGCAATAACCACCCAGATGAGTTAACACTTGGAACCACGAAAGATAATGATGAAATGGCAGTTTCAAGCTACTAAGTTCCAGGACACTTTGTTATGCTGCAACAGACAACCAGAACAGAATGTGGCGTTGGATGTGGGTACTGCTATAACAATAATCTGAAACATTTAGCTTTGGCCTTGGGGCGAGGTGGTGGGCAAAGGCTAGAAAGGCCTCAAAGAGGCTGTCTGCAAGGATTCAAAGAAAAATGAAGAAAATGTCACTGGAGCCCAAAGAAAAGGGGTCCCTTATCATGTGATGCCAGAAATAGACAGTAGGTAACACTGTCCCCAGAGCTAACATGGAAAATAGAAAGGACACCCAAAGAACACCTGGATTTAGCTGGGGAGATGTTGAGGCAAAATGCAGGAAGGGACAACTGACTTCTAGCTGCCTATGATAAAACACAAGAAGAGAGAAGATAAAATACAAAACAAGGACTAAACCCATCTTTTTTTCTCTTACCCAGATTCCTAACTAAGAGGCTTGGGTAGTCACTGCTAGACAAGGACTCACTAAAACAGTTTTTATTACCCTATTACACTAGATCCTAAAGTCACACACAGGTCTTCATCAACATATCAACAACCTGGAGTCTTTCTGCCCTTAGTCTCAGTAAAACACCTTATCTCCTGATGAGAACTACATACTACCAGTCAAAAAAAAAATCGTTGAATCCACCTGACACAGAGACCCCTTATTGCCTGTCCATATTACCACAGCCTCTAGAGAAGAGCATCATGAGGGATTGAGTAGGCCCGCATCTACCCACATTCCTGGGAGCTAACAAAAGGTGTGCTTCCCCTTACCTCCTATGCGCTCCCAGTAAGTAACTTCAAAGTATCCTTAACTTTCCCCTGCAGACTGTACCCAACTAGCTGAGATGTAAACCCCCATTTACTCCCTTTTCTTGGTAGTCACAGGTTTGAATAATATAGTATCAAGGTAAGTCTTGTGATTTGTATAACTTTTGTATCAACGTAATCATAAGATTTGTGACTTGTATAACTTTTGCACATAACAACATGTAGTAATGTATAATGTCTTAGGCCTTGTTAACTTCCTTCACTCTATAGCAAGCTTGATTAACACCTCTGCCTGATGTTACTGATAAAAGCTCTGGTAACGGGTGTCAGAAAATGTGGACCATAAATGTCATTACTGACAAAATGTGGCTATGATTTAAGTTCTATACAGTGCTCTGCTAGTCACATAGACAATGTATAGGTATCAACTACCCCAAACTTATAAAAGCAGACTGTAAAACTTGAAGGGTGAGCAGAACCATTTCAAGAGGCCAAAAACCTGGCTCTGCTCTCTGGATTTGACTTCAGAAATAAACCTCTTTCTACCAGTTTCCTGCCCCTTGATTGATTGGTATTGATGGAGAGCAGTGGAGTATTACCCAGACTGTAACACACCTATGACCTGCAAGCCCCCGCTTGAAATGTCCCTCCTTCCTGGGCCAAACCAAGGGAAATCTCAATGTATTGATTTACATTTTTTGTAACTTTTGCTACCCTAAAACTGTAAATAACCAAGCTGTCATTTGGCTACACTGGACACACTTTCTCAGGACCTCCTGAGGAAGGATTTTCTGGGCTTAAGTCCTCAAGTTTGGCTCAAGAATAAACCATCTTAAAATATTTTACAGAGTTTGGGATCTTTTTGTCAACAAAACAGATGAGACTAATTAAGTTTCTGAGCCAATTTAAAGGAAATACAGGATCACCAGAACCTGCTGAGTTTGAAAATAAAACTTTCTCATCCTTAGACTCTCCCAGCAAAAGACTCATAAGATAAGAATGACTTCAGAAAATGCCCAACACACTAAAAGTACAATAGTATTATGATTCCTCAAAATGTTTTAAATAAAAAGTATTAAACATATAAAAATGACTTCAAGACAGATAAAATTCAGACTATAACAAATAAAGCATGACCTTAGGGTAAAGATATATATATATATATATATATTTTTTTTTTTTTTTTTTTGAGTTGGAGTCTCACTGTATCACCCAGACTGGAGTGTAGTGGCACTCTCATGAACACCCCAGCGTCGACAGGCTGGGATCCAGTGATCCTTCTGCCTCAGCCTTCCAAGTAGCCAGAACTACAGGCACACGCTACCACGCCCAGCTAATTTGCTCGGGTTGGTCTCGAACTCATGGGCTAAGGCAATCCACTCTCCTCAGCCTGAAAAAGTGCTGGAATTATAGGTTGAGCCACCAAGCCCAGCCTGGGTAAAGTTCTTAAGGGTGTGGCTGCAAGACTCTTTGCAAAGACCTCAGAATAACCTACTGTGCACCTAGTAAGGCTTGTAAAAGTCTTAAGAGTTTGCTTAGTAGATCCTCTCAGTTAAACACTAAGACTTTTAAGACTCTTAAGTGTATTATCTCACAACAGCCTCACAGGTAGCCCTAGGTAGAGAAGGAGCTGTCTCAGAAAGAGATGTGGATGTGGCATTTATCTAACTGCGCTGATCATAAATTTATACAAAAGATCTCATAACATTTTTAAAGGAATTGCACTAGCTTAGATTGAAAAACAGCACAAAAGGAAATGAGGTCTTTAGACTCCCAGCCTTCCACAGTAAGAAATCAGGTTGAGAACACTGAGAAAGGTATCTGGAGGCACACATTTCTTATGGAAAAGAAGGGATGACTCAGAGGGCAGAATCACAACCTGGCGGATCAAAACTGAGTCTCAATCAAAGTGCACTTGTTGATCCTGAAGCAGTGATAACTGGTAGATATAAGAATTTCTACAGATGGTATCTACTATGTGCCTCCTACTCTCCCCATCCCTTTTGAAGTAGGACTATCTACTGCGTCCTTTTCCTCTGTCATCATTTTAAAATGTGGGGGATGGGAAAGTAAGGTGGTGACAGATAACCTGTCTCTTTAGTTCACAGGTCTTAAGATGAGAAAAAATGTACTTGATGATCGTACCTAAGGAATTGCATCTAACGACACTCAGCTATATCGGGCCCTGGTTCTGAGGACCTATTCCTGGATTTTGGGCCAATGTGATAATTGGATGAGTCTTGGAATAATTTGTAACTCAGTAATAGAGCACATTGAAAGGGCAGAATTGACTTTTCTTCATTTCTTTGTAGCTAAAGAAACACAGACCAACCAGCCTGTCAACTGGAAACCTAAGATGGCAATTCTCTAGAAACAGAAATTAATCAAAAGTTATCTGAATCTTATTCAAATGGAAGCCAGCCCTAAGGTGGCACAATCCCTGATTGAACTGAGTGATCAATCTTTAATACTGGCATAAGGTGAATGCTCTAGTGGGAGATAACATCATCCAGGGCCACTACAGTTATTTTCTATACAATATTTGGTATATAATAAAATATTACTATATGTAGGAAGAAATCAACCATACAACTAAAAACAAAGAAAAAAGCAGCTCAAGTCCCTAAAAGGTTGTTATGCATGGTAATAAGGCCAATTCTTTCAGACAAGAGTATCTGAGAATTCAGAGTTCTTGGCATCATCTGTGTCTGTCAAATATTCCCATTCCAAGCCTCAGGGACCCACGCCTTCCCAGCCAGTGCCCTTACCTTAGAGTAACAGATCCCTGGGGTTGTGTACTTAAATGCCTTTACAGTTTTGCAACCCACACTGTTAGGCCTTGGGCCTGAATATCAGCCATATCTGTCTTGCATCTATAAAAAATAAGAGATCCCTTTAAGGCCACCATAAAAGCTTTCTGTTTATTCTCCACCCACTTTAGCCCCAACCTTGAGAGTTCAAGGTGCCAGAGGCTGTGTTGATTTTCCAGTAAAAGGAGCACATCCAAAACAGCAGCTGTGATAGCCATCTCCACCTGCCTGCCTAAGTCTCTGGTAATCTTCAGTGATTCAAGTCTCACCTTGCTACCCTCTGACCTCCTACCACTGCCTTGCATTGGTCAATCTCTACCAGAAGGTACATAGCCCAGATGACAGAGGTCACAGAGGTCAGTCTCTAGGGGGGGAGCGTGAGAAGAGAAGGAAGAGGAACAAGCCTGGTGAAGCAAATGGGAATAACAGCACACGCCATATACACGTTTCTCAGATAGCTACTCAAGAAAATGATCCACAAATGAGAGTTATGGATAAGCAAGGAAGAGAAAGACAGGCACTGGAAAGAGGGGATTCAGCATGAATGGAGTAGCCCGGATGATGAAGAAAAGAAGACCTAAGGCATCAGTCTGCAAGAATCTTAGCAGCAAGTTAATTCTGGAATGAGAGAACCAAATTTGAAGAAAAAAAAAAATACTGAACATTGCAGCATTGCAGAACATGCTGCATGGAGTTTTGTAGCTTTTGAGAGAATTCGGAGGATAAATTAGTGATAGGCACACAGAAAACTAAGTAAAGAAAGTTGTAGGTAATTATCAGTTATAGGAAAGACACGACAGGGCAAGAATGGAAATGTAATTCTAGTAGCCCACGTGTGTCACCTCTGAACAATATCTGTACAGTCCTAATCATGTAAAGAATAAAGAGTTTCCAATCTATGAACTGGTTCAAGGAGGTATTTTACACAATTGATTTTTCCCTCTTTCTTCGGGCTGGCTAATCACCGAGAGTCATGCTACAGGCAACAGAGGAGCCCCTGTGGCCATCGGCCACATTCGGAGAAGCAGTGCCTCACAGATTGGCATCTGTGCCAGAGTAGACACTACTCCTTTGTTCTCTTCCACAGGGAGTCCCACACTTGGTCAAATGCTGACCTTTGTGTTCCACCTGCTCTAAAAACTTACAGGCGCATTTTATGAAATCCAGGAATACCTTTAGGGAAAACAGAAATTAGTTCCATGTTTTTATTAGAAGGTATAATCCAGTATCTCTCATTTTTAGGTTCAAAATTCTTATTAATATTACCAATATAATATTAATGGAAATGCTTGACCATTTTATTATGAGAGAGAATAGTAAAATGTAAAATGGAGTTGAATAAGAATAAAATATTTTAAAAATTAACTTACTCGCATGAAATCCATAAGTGTATTATAAATGAAGGCTCCTCTGGGAAGAAAAAAACAGCTTCCAGGACTCAGATCATGGAAAAAGAAAAGTTCTTGTTCCTAGATTGAAACAATAATTGCATTTTAAATTTCATCTACTGTTGCTTAATACTTACTGCACACACATGATATGCTAGGAATCAAACAGATCATACTTAGTTATTTCCACTTTCTAATAATTGACGTTACAAGGCCCCTCAATACTTATACCTAAACATATGCAATATAATGTGTAAAAGGACAATTCGTATTTTAATCTTGAACTTAACATTATGTCACCTTTTCTATATACTACCAATTTTCTTACTTGGCACACTTGGAGCATGTATCCCATGGGGAAACAACATGGTGAAAAGGTCAGAAAAGTTCACTGAAGGAGGTGGGCTCTAAATGATGATGTTGATTATAATGGCTGCCACTTACTGAGAGCCTGCCCTGCACTGGGTGCCATCATCCAGTGTGTCCCCACATCAACCCTACATGGAGACTCAGTAAGAGAGAAAAGGCCACGGCATTTCCTAAGTGAGTGCCTTGCCCATCACCTAACAGAGCCAGTAAGCAGCAGGACTAAGACTGAAACTCAGGTCTAGCTGCTCTAAGCCTCATTCTTCCTTTCTACACACTCCTCTGCCTCCCAAATACAATGCATGCTATTGAGTACACACAATGTGGAAAAACTTTATTTTTGTATCGTGATAAAAATAAGAGCAGGATGCAATTTTTAAAATCTAATAAAGATACAGGAAGGCAGGAGGTTAGAAGACGTTTAGGGTATTAGCATGAAAGAAAGAACTCAACAGCAGACTTTGAGTGCCAGCAAAACAGAAGATAAAAGAGAAGAAGAAATCTTATTTTTAAAATAATTTCATTTCATGAGACATAATCATAAGCCAACAAAGGCCTTCTAGCTCCATAGTGTTTAAAACACGGGGCATACCTTTCCGATCTTCCTGTGGTCTCGGTTCTTGACTTCCTCTTGGAACTTCTCCCAGGTTCTCATCATCTTGTTATCAGGAAAGGATATCCCATAGATCCTCTGCAGTGTCTCCATTTCAGGATTGCCCTCCCAATATGTTGAGGAATTCTAAATATCAAAAAGATTTTGGTAAACAAAGCAAATATTTAGTTATAAATAAACTGCTCCTTATAAACAAAAGAGCAGTTTATTTATAATAAACTAAACTAATAAACTAATTTTCCACTAAAGCATCAATACAGCTTACTTAAAGACAACCTCTTGTAGTGCTAGCAACAATCTTACATGGATTCTAACTAAACCTTCCCAGCCCAAATTATACCATGAATCAGTAAGTTTTAGGAATGAAGTGAGAATGAGTGGAAAGGAGGGATGCCTAGACAACAATGATACCTAGGAGGTGGCAGGAGAGGCTGGAAGTACAGCGGCAGAAAGATCAGTCTTGCTGATCTTCACATTGAGTAAAACAGTGCTGTCAACCAGCCCACATTTTATGGTAAGAAAACCAAGGCCCAAAAAGGTTGGGACTGCCCAGTCGCTCCCATGGCTCCTGACTCCCAGAGTGGTGCTTTCTCCATTATACCATCAAATCTCCTTTGCTTTTCTTTTTCTGATAGTACATTATTCTCACATACAGACAGATACTCTTCTCGTATTAGGGCAATTCAAGAAAACCATAGTGTACAGAACAATATTTCAAAATACCATATGAGTTGGGCATGGTGATTCATGCCTGTTATCCCAGCACTTTGGGAAGCAGTGCCAGGAGGCTCACATTGAGCCCAGGAGTTCGAGACCAACCCAGGCAACATAGGGAGACCTCATCTCTACAAAAAATCAAAAACTTGCCAGGTGTGGTGGCATGTGCCTGTAGTCCTAGTTACTAGGAAGCTGAGGCAGAAGGATCATCTGAACCTGGCAGGTCAGGGTTGCAGCAAGCCATGATCGTGCCACTGTATTCCAGCCTCACTCATTTAGTTGAGTGAGACCTCAACTAAAATAATAATAATAATAATAAGAAGAAGAAGAAGAAGAAGCCAATTAACCATACTATTCAGCAATAAAAGGGAACTAATGACCAACACATGCAGCATTATAGATAAAATTCAAAACCATGATGCTGGGCAAAGGAATTCATATGCATACACCTGTACTACTTGCATCCAAATATACCACAAGTTTCTATTTATGTGAATATCTAGACAGACAGATCTAATCTGTAGAGACAAGAGCAGATAAGCACTTGCCTGGGGTGGTGGACTGAGAGAATGGACTTGCACGGGGCACAAAGAAACTTTCTGGGGTGATAGGTGTGTTCTTGATTGGGTTGGTGTCACACAAGTGGGTATATTTGTCAAAATGCATCAGACTGTACACTTAAAGTATGTACATTTAAGATAAAGACTTTGTCAAAGTCAGCTGAAAACATAAGTGTGCAGCTACGTGTACGTTGTAGACATAAGCAAGAGAATTGCTAAGAAATGTTTCTGTTACTAATGACAAAATGATGGTGATTATGGCATCACCAGACCATGTCAATTTTTATAAATACCAAGAAATTTGTATAAATTTTGGTTTTTAACTTTGGCAAGAAGAGAGAGTTCTAAACTCTAAGCCTTAATCTTTTTGACAACAAACACTTACATAATGTTTTACATCATTATATAAAACTTAACAAATGCTATCTCTATATGACAGTATTTGACATTTTTTGTGATGTCTTCAAAGTCTATAGACACCCTCGGTAATATATTTTTCCCTTGAATAATGTTGATTATGTCAAGCAGCTGATAAAAATAAAAGATTATGAGTTGAGTAAACATGTAGACAATTTACTGATTTGTAAGCAGTGTATAATTTGATCACATTTGTTTTATTAAAAGAGAAACTCTGCTAATAATACAAGCTAATGTAGGAATAGCCTGGAGACCAGTGTACAGTCTATTGCAATAGTCCAGGCAAGGTACAGCAAGTATTTGAATTAAGGCAGTGGGAGTAGAAATCGGAGAACGTGGTAAAGAGATATTTGTTATGGTTTGGTTAGTCATAAATTTAATGACCTACAATGGAAACTTTTGGGTGTCCCAGCATACTAAAAGGAAAATTCAGTATTCTTCTCATGGCCTATAAAATCCTGCATGATATGATCACTACTTCCCAGCCCCATCACCTAATGGTGAATCTTGCTTATCTTTTTGCTGAGCACCAACCATTGTGACCTTCTAATCTTTAAACACAAGGTCATTGCCTCCTCAGAGACTGTGAACTTGCTGTTCCTTTGACCTGCTCGTTAGCTGTGCCTTTTTGTGGCTGGCTTCTTCTCAACAGTTAGGTTTCAAAACTCTTTGGGAAGCTCTTTCCTAACAATCCCCCTGTCTAGCCTTGCTGTCACATTATCCTGTCCTACTTAGCATGTATCACAGCCTAAATTTATTTATTTACTTATCTATTTAGTTTACCACTACCACTACACTGTAAATTTTGAGTACCTTGGCTGTCTTACTTTGCAGTGAGATTCCAGTGCCTGCAGCAATGCCTGGTATAAATATTTTAAAATGGTTAAGTGGAGGTATGCTTACAGCAGGTTAGAATGTATTAGAATGGTAAAGGTTATGTATGAAGACTGGGCACGGTGGCTCACACCTGTAATCCCTGTACTTTGGGAGGCAGGGGAGGGCAGATTGCTTGAGCCCAGGAATTTTAGGCCAGCCTGGGCAACATAGCAAGACTTCATCTCTACAAAATAATAATAATTATTATTATTGTAAATATATTATTGTAAATATATATTGTAAATAATAATAATAATAATTATTATTATTAACCAGGCACACACTTGTAGTCCTAGCTACTCAGGAGGCTGATGCAGGAGTATCCCTTCAGTTCAGGAGGTCAAGGTTGTGGTGAGCCATGATCATGCCACTGCACTCCAGCCTGGGCAACAGAGTGAGACTCTGACTAACGGAAAAAAAAAAAAAATATATATATATATATATATATATATATATATGAAAGAAAAGCCATAAAAATATATTATCATAAAATTTACAATTATATGTATATGTCTTGACTATACGTACTACATTGTTTTAGAGAGATATATGGACTCAATGTAAGAGTAACTCAAAGTAATAGCTCAGAGGTTACATATTATCATCTCCTTTAATGTCATATCACACTTCTCACTACTGAGTTTGTTTTCTGGATCATTCATTCATTCATTCAGCACTTACTGAGAACCTATGGGCATATGATGATGAAGACACACTTATTCAGAATAAGATTTATGAGGAAATACTGCAGAAGTTCAGAAATGGAAGAAATAATTTGTGCTTGAAAGAGGGGCTGAGGAAGTGGGAAAATCTTTGAAAAGGATTTGACATTTCGGCTTGGTCCTAAACAATAATAGAAGCGTATTAAGTAGAGACGGAAGGAAAGGGCTTTCCAGACAGAGGGAACAACTTGAACAAAGACAAGAGGTGCAGAAGGTGAGGAAGTCACGTGTGGTGACTAAAACACAACGTGCATTGGAGGCTGGTCTGATGGAAGGGGATGTTGGAAAAATATGTTGAGGTCTGATAATGAGGGTTCTTGACTACCACGCAAACAACTTTCCTAGGTAATTGAAGAACCATCAAAGGATTGTGTCTAGGAATGTGATCAGGTTTGTGAAGTAAAAAAATTCTTGCAGTAGTTAGGATGAGTGAGCCTAAAGGCAAGGAGATTATACTTGAAAGATCGTTAGAAATTTTCAGTCAAGATATGAGAAAGGACTAAATTAAGGCAAAGGCTGTATGAATAGGGAGATGCGAACTGATTTCAGAACTAGAATTGATGGGTCTTGGGAACGATAAGAGAGAGTGAAAAAAGGAAGATAGAGCTGACTCTGAATTTCTGGTTGGAAGTCTTGTGGATGGGGCTGTAATTGATCCACTGTGACCTGCAATTGATTGGCCCTCCTGGTTCACCTCATTTCCTTCATTGACCTTTCTCCCCAACCTTAACTCCAGGACAGAGGTTTCCTTCTACTTTGGGCTCATTAATACCTCTTTTCATTCACCAGGTATAGAACCTGCTAGCTAATCAATCTGCCTGAACCCCCTTTCCTTTTCCTGTGTGTCAGCAGCTGAGTATCTTACAGATTGATTCAATATGCTCTCAATTCTGTCAGAACTCTTACAGGATAGAGAGCTCTTTCACTGCCTCGTAAGTTTGCACATCTACGAACAACCTGCTGTAATGCTTTAATTTATTCAACTTTTTCTTATTATCTTTTTGTGTCCACTTGTATCAGTCCACAGGTGATATCAGCTGCATCCTCAATGGTCTCTACAGGTTTGTTCTTAGTCCTTATATGAGATGTAGATTTCCAACTGTGGACTCAATACTGAGATGAGTTCTGCTGGCATAATGGGTGGTTTCTTACTTTTTCCATGCTTACAACCTAGATGAAGAAATGAGATTTTTTCATTCCTTTTTCCCTCCCTTCCTCCCTCTCTTCCTTCCCTCTTCGATAAAATACAATACAAATACTGTGAAGGCAGCAACAATGCAAAGATAAATAAGACATAAAGGTCTCTGATCATACCAATTAATAATTAAATGACAAATTGCACAGTATAGAGCTGAAGCCTAAATGTAATAGAGAAAGTCCTCATAAAGAAGCTAGTACTCATTTAGGGAAGTAGTAGTCGTTGTAGTAACAGGTTAGGAGCTCTCATAAGCATAAGGCATCTTGATTTTAGGAAATTAGCACATAAACATCAGGATATTTATGTGGATACATCAAAAAGTGTGGGCTAGCCGGGCTCGGTGGCTGAGCCTGTAGTCCCGTGCCTTGGGAGGCTGAGGTGAGTGGATTGCCTGAGCCCGTGAGTTGGAGACCCGCCTGGGCAACTTGGCGAGACCTCATCTCTACAATAAATCAAAAAATTAACTGGGTGTGGTAGCGCATGCCTGTAGTTCCAGCTACTTGAAAGGCTGAGGCGGAAGGATCGCCGGAGCACAGAGGTTGAGGCTGCAGTGGCCAGGAGCGGCCACGGCACTCAAAGTCTGGGTGACAGAGTGAGACTCCAACTCAAAAAAGAAAAAAAAAAAGTGTGGGCTAGGAGTTGTATAGTTAGATGGATTACAAGAGCAGTTTTTGATTATGAGTAAACCAAAATTGTGTCACGGGATAAAATTTTCTGGGAATGTGGTAAGGCCCTATATTATTCATCAATGGTTTGATTAAGCTATATGAAGCTGGGTTATCTAAGTCAGAGTCAGTGAAACAGGGTTTATTAGATAGCAAGCTACATCAAGGCAAACATGAACATGGATGTATACAGCTTCTGAGTCCAAATAAAGGCTCAAAAAACACTCAGATGACATCAGGGCAACCTGCCTTGACAGGAGACCCATGGAAAAATTCTTGGACAGTTGTAGTTGCCCATGATATTTGTGTAATGCTGGGTGACATTGCTGCTGAAAAGCAAATCAAACATCTTATTCTACATGAGTACAAAGATATCACAGGGGCAACCATCTTCCTGAAAACAGCCTTGGTCAAACCACATGTAAAGTTAAATGGATTGTTTAGTTCTGTGAACCTTGTGTTTCGAGAGTCATCTACAAGTTAGAGCTTGCTCTGAGAATACCTTTGGTGATCTTGCAGAAACTGTGTTGCTTTGAAGCTAAACAAAAGATGACTTTGAGAAAAATATGAACTACTTCAATTTTTGAAAGATCATGAAAGAGTGAATAGGTTTATTATTTATTGTTCCAGAGAGCAGAACAGTGTGAATGAGTACAAATGTTAGTGAGGCAAATTTTGGACTTCAATCAGAGGAATAATTTTTAATTGGCTATTCTGTAAACAATCTAGGTGGTTTCCATCACTGCCACAATAAATGTCCTTTTACTGAGAGTGTTCAAACATAGTCTAAACAGATGGCCACTTGTCAGAGATGTCACTAAATGAAATCCTGTATGGGTGGAGAGTTAGATGAGACAATCTATAAGCTTTCTCTTTCAATGCTGAGTCCAAATACAGCCTTGTTTTTTTATATCTTCTCTTAGAAGAGGATGTCACACAAAAGGCTGATTAAAATAATAAAATTATGGGGAAGGAGGTGAGGAAAGAATATTAAATATTTTTCTCAATGTATTATAATAATTGTATATTATTCTAAAAACACAGGCAAGATTTTTAGTAGGTGTTTTGGAAGTTGTTTGGAATTGATTTAAGCCAAGGATTGAATTCTTTTTTTTCAATGTGGAACGGGAACCAGTAATATATTCCATGCACTCTTCTAAAATAGTTGTCACTTTGCCCAGTGTGGAAAGAATAAAAAATACCCACTTGTTAGGCTTCTGGTTAAGGCATTTTATTCCACTAATACTCATACTTAGCATACACAAGGCACTTTATATTTGCCAAGTACTTTTTAAGAGTTATTAATTCATCTTCACAACAACCATGGGAAAGCAGTGAAGTTACATCTTTATTTAGCACATAAAAAAACTAAGGCCACACACATGCAGAGTCACCAAGTCTATCATTTTGCAAAAGACTTGAACTAGTGTTGTTGTTGTTGTCTGCTTGCCTTTATACCATATCTTCAGAAAGTAAACTTAAGGAACCAAGTAGCTGATGTGATGTATTCACTAACATTGCCCTTAACATCAAACTCTTTTTTTGGGGGGGGGGTCTCACTTTTTGAATTTAGCTGATAATGTTACAGGTATTATGGTAATAATACATTTAAAAATTTGTAACTCATTTTTGCAGTCTATGAAGTAGGTTAAATTATTAAATTTCATTTAACAGACAAAATTAAATGTGTTGTTAACCACCTTTCGTGCTACAAACAGTTGTTTTTTAAAATCCAAGGAGACCGTCCAAGCAAACTTGTTTACCATTGGTTAAATAAAGTTGAAGTTTAAATGACATAGTTCTTGTAATTTATTGCTTGGCACACAGAATTATTCTAAATTACTACATTAGCACTGACTCATCCAAAATAACATCTGCTGGAAGACCACCAAGAGAACCCGGGGATTGAATGCAGTCATTATAATGACAATAAACGACACTCTGGCAACCTTTAGGGTTGGCATTTTTATTGAAACACATTGTATTTTTTCAAAACTTTAGCAGATTCTAATAACAGTGATCTTCACTTTCAAAAAATCCTGTGAACTATTGTTGCTCACTTCATGTTACTATCTATAAACTAGTGACTGACCACATCATATTTCAAATGATTTCAAGTTGATTTTGGATTGCTTGAAAAAAAATGATAATTTTGTCATATGCATTAATGTTAAATTACAGTCGGAAATTACCAGGATTAAGGCATTATTATTTCAAAAACATCAAGAATGTTGCATTCATTTGCTATGGCAGTCATAACAAAGTACTATAAACTGGGTAGCTTAAAACAACAGAAATGTGTTGCACAGTTCTGGAGGCTAGAAGTCCAAAATCAAGGTGTCTGCAGGTCCATGCTCCCTCTGAAACCTATAGGAGGAGGATGGGTCCTAGGCCTCTGTCCTAGGTTCTGGTATCCTCAAGCATTCCTTGTCTGGTGAATGAGTGTCTTGCTGTGTTTCTTCACAGTTTCTTTCCTCTGTGTGTTTCTGGCTCTGTGTCCAAATTTCCCCTGTTTATAAGAACACCATTGTACTGGATTAGAGCCCACTCTAATGCCCTCATTTTAATTTGATTACTTCTGTAAAGATTCTGTTTCCAGATGGATTTGGAGTCCATCATACTCAGTGAGCTATCACAGAAACAAAGAACTGAATACCACATGTTCTCATTCATAAGTAGACCGTGAACATTTATCATAATACTACATGAAAGGGATTGGCAGTAGTGAGTCATTGCTAGGGGAAGGTGGGGACACATACCCTAATAAGGGTATCTGATCCCACACCAAGCAAAGTGAGGACCAAACTTCACCTGTACGATGACCACTTATGTGCCTAACCCTGAATTGCAACCGACATTCTATTTCCAAAAAAAATGACATTTTGAGGTGCTAATGGTTAGGACTTAAACATGTCTTTTTTTGTGGGGAGTAGGATAAAAGTCAGCCCATAACAGTGCTCTTACTTCTAGAAACCTGGTGGCTAGATGCAAAGCAATGAAGATAATTATGCGATTATTTGCAGAAATTTGACAACGGAGTGAAAAAAAATGCAAGTTTCCACTTTTTTATTGTTGACATTTCTTTAAAGTGAGTTACTGTATGGTTGCATCTCTTTTTTCTCTCCAATAAATCTTAAATAATTATATTATGTAACACCTAATATATAAAAGAATATGTGACACAGTTATGTAAATTATAAACTACAGTCATAAAGTGAATACCATAAACTCATCATCTTACATTAATAGTTGAGTACAATGGACATTCTCTTTGCCTCTCCTTGAGAGTTTTATCAGTTTTCCTCTTGATTAGAGGTAAATACAACTCTGAATTTTATATTTATCATGACCTTATTTTAAAAATATTCTTATGCACGTATATGATAAACATATATATGAAATACATATAGGGTTATATATGTATGGTGCATCTATCATCTCCCTAAATAGTATATTGTCTAGCTCTCCAAGTTTTTCAACTTTATAAAAACAGTATAATACTCTATCAGTTTTTTTGCAACTTTTTTTTTCTTTCAACATTAGGATCCTAAGAATTCACTGACATACCTGTGGCTAATTAACTTTTACTTGTTTGTGGTTCTTCATTGAATCAATCTTCTTCCCTTGAAGATGACTTGCCTGTTCTTAGCACTTTGGTCATATATATCTTAGAATTAACTTGAATAATTTCTCAAATATTTGATTTAAATTTTGAGTGAAATATTATTGTCTCTAAGATTAATTTTGAGGAAAATTGCTATCTTAACTATATTAAGCAATCTGATCCTAGAACATGGTATATTTCTCATTTAGACATTAATATATTTAAATTCAATCTAGCATAATCTCTCTTATTTAGGCATTAATATATTTAAATTCCATCAGCATAATCTTTTTTCTGCCTAAAAAATACCCTTGTATCATATTTAGTTCAAGTTTACTCTTTTTTGTCCAAAAATGTCTTTTTTTTTAGTTTTTAATTTTGAGAACCATTTTCCTTGACTTTAAAATTTTATAAAAGCAGTTATTTTCTTTCAACATTTTGAAAAATTCCACTGTCTTCTGATTTTGACTTTTGTATCATATTTAGTTCAAGTTTACTCTTTTTTGTCCAAAAATGTCTTTTTTTTAGTTTTTAATTTTGAGAACCATTTTCCTTGACTTTAAAATTTTATAAAAGCAGTTATTTTCTTTCAACATTTTGAAAAATTCCACTGTCTTCTGATTTTGACTTTTTCTGTGAGGATGTCAGCTATCAATCAATCCTATTGGTGTCCTTTGAAGGTGAGTAACTTTTTTTCTAGTTGGTTATAGGATCTGAGATATTCATTGGTGTGGTGTCTTTAATGTTTATTAAACATACTGCTTGAAATTTGTGATACTTTTTGAAAGTATGGCTTAATGTGTCTCGACAATTTTAAAACATCCTCAGTCATTATTTTCTTAAGATATATTCCTGTTTTTTTCTCTTCCTTATCTCTCTTTGCATTTTACATATAGATTAAGAATTTTAATTGCTTTCCCCTTGTTTCTTATACTTTTCCATCCCCCCCCATCCTAGCCTTTTTCATCTCTGCACTTTATCTTGGATATTTTCTAATGATATATTTTTGCCTATTGATATTGATATTTTTATTGGCATATTGATATATCTTCTAATATCAATGGTCCCTTTAGTTCTGTATATTCTGCAGTCAATTCCAGCCACAGACTTTTTAAGTTCAGTTATTACATTTATCAGTTCTAGAATTTCCAGTTTTCATTGTTTTAATCTCTGTTAGAATTACCAATCTTGTTGTTATTTTTTTTCTTTTAAAATATTAAGCATAGTTATTTTCAAGTCCTTGGCTGATAAATCCATTATCTGGATTCCATGTAGATCTGTTTCTATGTTCTGTTATTTCTCTTAGGTTTTGAGTACATTATCTTACTTGCTTATATGCCTGATTTTTTTTTTTCTGACTCCTATTACTGTATGTATATTATTTGGCTAAGGGCACTAGTAATCAAAGTTTGCTTTACTTAAATAATGTTTTAGTTCATTTGAAGTTGTTTATGTTTTGTTCATCCTTATTCCAAGGTTTAGGAGATTTGCCAGTCCCTCCCCCTTGGCAGGTTCTGAACTTGAATTTCTCTTTATCTAGTTTTGTGAGTCTGTTGGAAGCTCTGCTCAGCTTCTCAGTCTCTCAGCTTTTTGTTCTAAAACCAGCAGATACCTACAGGAGAAAGTACACTCAAATGCAGGTTGGTCTCTGTGGGTGTTTCTCTTTTTCTGAATTTTGACCCCATAATTTGTTTTACTTTCTTGTTATATTTCCAGTGGATTCAAGCATATTACTTAAGGTGTTTTGCTCACATATATTTGTTGTTCTAAGAGTTGACCTGAAATATGTAGTTTATCATTATTGGAAACAGAATTCCCTCCACTAATATTTAAAATTCAGTGTGTGTGAGTGTATGTGTATATTATTTCAAAACATTTTATTTATTTATTTTTTCAAATATGACTGGTCATATTTGATAGTCTCTTGTTTCTGGCTCATATATCTTGATTTTTTTATGTCTTTGTTAAACATTTTATTAATGATTGTTTTACGTGCTATAGCTCATATTTTCAGTACTCTGAAGGCTTAGAAATGTGAGCCTGTGGTTTATCTGTGTTCACTCTCACACTCTGTGAGGTCCTTCTTCATGTACATAGTCATTTTATTTTATTATGAGTTCATACTTTGTTGAACCTCTGTAAAGGTCTTGGGGGCCTAACATTGGGGCACCTTCCTTTAGAAAGAACGTTTACTTGCTCCTGGTGAGTACTGTTGGATACAAGTTGACCCCGCTCTAATATAATACCTCAGCTTCAGGTTTCTCTGGCTGCAGGGATAATAGATATTTGAAATTGTGACCTGAATAATAGCAGGTCTATTGGCTAATCCTCCAGGGAGACTATTATAATTGTTCCTTTTTAAAAAAAATCTAGAGTCCTGATGAAGACAGATACTTTCCTGATAGGGTTGCATTGCTAGTACACAATGTTTTCAACATCTTTTTTACTAATACTAGAGCCCATTTGCGGTCCCAAATTAATGAAATTCATATCTCATGAGTTGTAGCTGTGAATATATGTACTAGATGAATTGGGTAAAGGATAATGTATCTAACACACCCAAGGAAGATGAAATAGCATATTAATAGATATGTAAAATAAATCTTTAAGTCAGTGATAATACTTATGGAGGTCAGGCATGTAATGTGAAGGCATGAAGTTGCTAAAAATAAGACAATAAAAACTAGTGGACACACTGTCTGAAAGATTCAAATTCAAATTTTTTAAAAAGAAGAAGGCCAAGAAACATCTCCTGACAGTACTTGACTCAGAGACTGCCCATTTATGACCTCTGCCAAAACCCAACAAATACCTTGATAATATATTTTAGGTAGACTTGAATATGTGCTAATATTTCCCGATACACTTTGACAACATCCAATTTCACATTGAAATGTTATCTGTAACAGCCTAACTTGCTTGGGTTTATACATTTTAAACTGAATGCTTGAGATAGCCTTTGTTACACCTTTTTTTTTTTTAAGATTCAGAAACATATTTAGCACATATTAAAATAATGGTCATGGGGCAAGGATTTCCTAATCATAGTAAATTGAAGGAGTTTGGATAAAGGATCAGTCCTGTGAATCAGGGATTCCAGAAGCTAAAATTAGGTCTTGATGATTTAGAGAACAAAAGTTATTATTAAAATATTGTGCATAAAATGCTTCCACCACTAATCCATATTATATGATGATGAGAGAAATGAGGTGAAATAGAAGATTAATGAAAAAATCAATGGTAATTTCTGTCTTCTTACTAAATAAGAGTCGATTTGTATCATCACTATTAGTATCTAAGTATAAATGGGAATAAGATCAGGTCTAGTGGGAAAAGTTGTGTTGAATTTTATGGCTCAATGTAGGCGAAGAATAGTGCTTGATTCCACAGCTCTCCACTTATTGTGTGATCACACCCTCTTTTTCCATATCCAGAGTAGATATTCAGCAAACTCTTACTATATATCAAGAAAAAAAATGCTGCAGAAATATATTTCTTATTTAATTTCTACTATTCTTTTAAATGGCAGTTTGCAGAATGCATCTGGGTGTACAGCTAATGACCCGTGAGCAATAAGCAACTGTTTAAGTAAAATGCACTATGAAAAAGCTTTTACCAAACAGCATTTTAATATTTTAAATAGATTTTCCATTGCAGGCTCTTTGTAACTGGATTAGTTCTCTGATGCGTTCTGACAGAGCTGTGGTTAGGGATACTCCATTAACTTTGTCTGTCATCTTATTTTCCCTAGTATCCAGCAGAACACCCTTATATTTCATAATTTGTATTGCTATCAGTGCTGATTTGTAAATGTGCAAATTATAATTAACAACGGCTACTACTTCTATTAAATATTAAATCATTCCTGCAGCTTATATTTTCCACAGCAGATGGAGCCCTGTGGCATGCAAATAGACTTTCCTTATGTTGTCAGCATTTTTTAACCTATATTTTAGCTTAAAGAACACATTTTTTCCCTGTTTGCTTTATGTTTTCTATAGCATTTAGGTTAATATTTATTTACCGCAGATTCCCTTTCTACCAATAAGAATTTCATGGACTATTACATCCCAGCACTGTGGTTTTGTTTTCCTTCATTAATAGCTCCTTAATCATCTAGCTTGCTTGTAAGTACAAGAGCTTGTTATTTGCACTGATGCTGCAGTATTGCATAAGAAGCATTTAGTTATATTTTAATATGTACAGCAGAAGCAAAAAATGTTGAGTACACCATCGTAGGTTTTAATTTGAAATCCAATCTATGTGCACATTTTCCCCCCCAGAATAAGCAAAAGCATTTAAGGTTTTATATTGTGTCTTAAACATTCTATTAAATGTCATCAGCCGATTCAGGAAAATGTATTGCAAAAATATTAGAGAAGTATAAAATGTGTAAATGTAATAGATGCTTGGGACATGGAGAGGAATGTAAAAGTCCAACATTTATCAGGTAACCATAAACCACTAAGAAACATTGATAGAAAGTAACATTCTTATGATATATAGTACCTTAAGCATGAACTCTTATTTCTGGTATTTATTACGGTGCTGTTGCATTAAAAAACACTAATCCAGAATTATGGCAACCTTTCCTAACTGTAGATTCCTAGAGTATGAATACTTTGGTTGAGGAGCGAGTTCTAACTTTCTTGACAATGAAAGGATATTATGCTCTTTAAACCCGACTGGAATCAGAAGTTTGTGTTTCCTTGACAGGTTTTTAATGGCAAGTTAAGACTGCCG
This sequence comes from Tarsius wallacei, assembly GCA_963574415.1. Taxonomy (NCBI): domain Eukaryota; kingdom Metazoa; phylum Chordata; class Mammalia; order Primates; family Tarsiidae; genus Tarsius; species Tarsius wallacei. The sequence continues at coordinate 10,094 of CAUYQG010200978.1, read as the reverse complement.
GGGAAACCATAGAACTCAAAGGCATTAACTGACAAATTAAGCAAAGAGTAATGAAAACTTCGATGTGTTTGAATCATCATTCATTGAACTGTAATTGCCTTACCAGCACAAAATTAAATTGTAACAAGTAAGGGTCTTGACACTTCCCGCAATTTCTAAAAAAAGTTTGTACATGCCACGAAGGATAAACAGCAGTCACATGAAATACTGGATGTGAGTGCTTTTCATTAATTGATTCCATTTATTTATTTTTTTGTAATCAGCCATTCAATAAGACACACAAGGTTATTGTAACAGTCTGCCTTTAGGATTCTTAAACATAGGAAAATGTTGGTCTGTAGCAGATGATGCAGTTAGAAGTGGGGTCACATTCAAGGTGTGGGGCCTGTTGGTTTACGGGAACAATTAAAAGTGAGTTGCCCCTTCTGTGCTCTCTTCCTCCCTGCCCTATGTCCTGGAGGAGGAAAATCAGGAATATATGGGGATCATTGTTCAGATTTTACCTTTATGCGTCTCCTTTGAGGATCCAGCTGAAAACATGTTATTTATTTGTGACTGGCCAAAGAGAGTAATCTCTGGGTAGCAGGTGTCATTTCCCTCCCCACAAAAAGAAGATGAAAAAGAATCTCTTTTCAAAAATTTTGTGGTAGAGTACCAAAGAGAAAAAGAAAAGTGTATCTGTTGACTCTGTGAAAGTCAAAACAAAGAGCATATAAAACCTAATTTTGGACTCATGGAAAGTTATAGTTATGAAATTCACAGAGCAGCCCGGCCAATCCTTCCGGGGGCTTCAGAGATTGTGAATTTCCTAATAGATTGTGCCTCAGCTCTGGGTGGGAAGCTGTGATGAACATTTGAGTGAGAAAATATGTGTCTGAGTTAGAGCATCTGCTTTCATTACTTAGTTTTCAAGAGGACATTGCAAGTCAAGGAAATGAGTGGGTTTTATCCTGGAAAAGATCCAGGGGAAACTAGATCTTCTTAAGAAGACAAAGGAAGAGCAGATTTCAGCAGCTTTGGGAAGAGAGCTGTGGGCGAGACTGAGTGGGGTGAAGACTCACCCTGTTGGTCTGTGGTGAGCTCTGCTCTTCTGGCGGCAGCAATCCTCCTTCACTAGCTCAGAGACTCGTTCATCGTTCAGTATTAACCCATTTAAAATCCTCCCTCTCACATATCCCCAAGTGAGATGCCCTACAAGAATGCCTTTGCCTAAGATAGCTGTGCTTAACCGGGATCGCCCAGAGATAAATCTTCAGCAGGATTTTCACAAAACCCTCTAAGAAGGAGCTTAGTGGGAATGTGGTGAAATGAAAAGGACCTGGACTCTGGGTGTGGAATTTCAGATTTAAAGTTTAACAGAATCTCCATAAGAAGGCTGAATCTCAGAATCAAGTAATTTCATTAACAATTTCTGAAGCATCTACGTTCAGAAAGAGAAGAGGAAATGTCTGTAGTCTTTGAATATTTTGCATACTTAAACATAGCTTGAAAAAATTGGGGACATAGTGAAATACTGATGATCAGGGTATGTGTGAACACACAAAACTGTCACAGTAACAGAAAAAATCGGGCTAATTTCTAGCTCTTCTTGATTTAGGGCTGAGATAAGAATGGAGGTGTGAGAGGAGTGAAGACAGAGGATAAATTGGAAACTCCTGGGTAAAGCAGATAAAAGAATTGTCATGCCCTGGGAATCTTATACCATCAGTAATTTCTAATATTTACTCAAGCCAGTATCCTTCTTAGACATTATTTCCTTCCCCGTGTGCCTTTAGTCAGCAACATCTATACAACTAGATTTGGGTCTCCTGAATTTCTGTTTACCATCTTCTATGAAAGCTCCAGTACTCAAGATCTGCTCTCATGGCCACCATGAGGCTAAAGTATAAAGTGGATGCAGTGGAGAAAGGGGAGAGGGTGTGGAGGGATGAAAAATCACCCAAGTGCAGTGTGCACAGGTAGGAGTGGTAAGTACACTTAAAGTCCAGACTTCTTTGCTGCTATACAATGCAATCGTGTAACCAAAAACTATTTGTACCCCCTAAAGCTATTGAAATAAAAATTTTTAAAAAGTAAAGTGGACACAGTGGAGTTTGGTGTTCTTTTACCTCCAAGGTACTGTGGCCTCCTTCCTGATGTGACCCTTTCACAGTCTTCTTCGGGAAGCCCAATTACAGCTGACCCTCCCTGGCATACCTCGTGTCCCAACCATCTTTCTCTTCTTGGCCTCATCAACATGTGTAAGTTCTGTGGGTTATGTCCTCAGCACTGTCTTACGTGTATTTAATCTTATCAGGCAAAGACATTAAGTTAGATGGTATTGACTGATAAAGGTCTTTGGATACCTTTTGCCTTTTGATAGTAAGTTTTCATTTCCATAGGTAAAGGGGCATGTCATAGCCCATGTGCTAAGACCAGTTGGGTAAGAGCATCCTTTCCTTCCCTTCCCAGTTTAACTACTTTTCCTGAGAAGAGCTTTGGCCTTCTAGTTAAAGTCCATGAGATTGTGGAAGGTGCCAAACTAGTGCCTTCTTAAACAGAAAACAAACAAACAAACAATAGTGAAATAAGTATCAGTCTTCCAGCACATTCACCAAAATAATGTCTGCTCAGGATCTGTAGCTTTATGCAAACCCAATATGAAGCTTAACGGAAAGTAACCAGTAAATCTAGGTAAAATTACCCTGTAAAGCCTCTAGCTTTAAAAAACAAACAATCACCTCTCCCTGACTTCTTCATGTTCTTAGTGTTTTATTTTTAAACAATAGATTCTGCATGATCCAATACATTTGCAAAATGCTGCAGACAGTATCCAAATTTTAAAGATCTGCAATGTTCACTAGTGTATTAAAAGCTCTGAGAAGTCCTGCAGTGAAAAAGCTTGCTTAAATTTAATTCAGCATTTTCTAAATGTACGAGGGGACACCCCAAAACAACTGGAGTTATCTTTTGGAGGGCAGGTCCCTTGTAGTACAGGTTCCCCCGGCTAGGTAAGTGTTCTAGGAATCCATTGGCATCAGTATACCAGTTAGCATTGTTCTCAGAAGCTGTGTTTGGTTTCAGCAAATATTTTTTTGGAGATTCCTTGAACACATTTCCCATTTCATGATTTATGAGCACGCCTGCTTCAAAATGGAATGACCCACGTACTTCACCCTCCCTATTCACCTGCTGTCTCCCTGAATGACTTTTTTTTCCTCCCAGGTGAAAAAAGTCCTCAAAGGAAACCATTTTGCCAATGTGGAGAGGTGAAACAAACAAAAAACCGCAGAAGCACTAAAAGGCATCAACATTGACGAGTTCAAAAACTGTTTTGAATAGTGGAAAAAGCATCTCAATAGGTGTATTGCATCAAACGAAGAGTACTTTGAAGGTGACTGAAGTTTAAACATGTAAGAATGAATACATTTTTTTACTAATAAATTTTGTTTTTTGGGGGGTCTCCCCTTATATAATTCTTTTGTTTATCACATTCAGGGGAACTAGTTTTCCAATTAACACAATCATGGAGGATGGGAAGGGATGGTGGCATGCTGCTGTAGACATCTGCTTGTATTCTAATCACTTTAGTAGAAAAGAAAGGAGAAAATGTAGTGTTGTAAGTCACTACAGACAGTACCTGTAAACACATCTTTTTTTTTCTCATTCATTGATTTATTGAGAATGTAGTAAACATAAACCATGCAAACACAAGTGGATAAGGAGTGGGGGAGCCCTACAAGAGAAACCCAATTTTTGTCTTGAGGTGCTTATAAGCATGTTGGGAAACAGTTATGTAATAAAAGTAGTCTAGATTGTACATGTGACTGAATCAGTGATCATTGGTGAGAAGATGTCTACCAGTGATTGAGTACTGGCTTCTTGACGCTTGCAGCGAGTACTAGATGCTGATGATGACGGCTGCCTTATCTCAGACGTGTTCTCTGCAGACTTCCAGCAAAGAAACAACCAAGTGAAAAAACACCACTTCAAAGACCTTTCCTTCTGCTGGAGCCTTGAGCCGGAAGTCATGTTTTCTTTCTCTGATACTGAGGAGAGGACAGAGGGCTTGGAATCAGAGAACTTCACTGTGACTCTTACCCCCATCCTTCATAGCTTTGTGTTTGGATACACTCCCTGACATTGCCAAGGTGAAAACAGTCTAGATATAGTTATTTCTGTTTTTCTAGAGTATTGAATCTAGAAGGATTCTAGAAGGATCTAATGAACAATTGAATCAAAGAGTAAAAATCTATACAGATGTTAGGTACCGTTTTTATCTTTGCTTTTATTATTTTTAGATTCATCAAAATAATAAATCAATATTCAAGGCACGGTCTTAAATACTTTTCATTTGTTTTCTCCCTTAATCTTTGCAACAGCCCTAAGTGTTAGTTACTATAACTGTTCCATTTTACAGATGAGAAAATGGGAGTGTACAGAACTTAAATTTTGGGTTTAACAAAAACATCTGTAAATTTTTAGTGTGCTGGATCTCTGCCATGCTCAGCGACTTTGGAATTCCCTCATTCATCCAACCAATATGATTAAGCACCTTGCCATGTATTGTTCCAAGTTGGACTAAATGGACTAAAGTTCATGTCCTTGTCGAGTTTAGATTTGAGTGAGGAAGAGAGCCAATAAACCTAACAAATATAAAAACGATGTCGAATGTTAGAAGTGACGAATGCTGCCTCAGAGGAATGCTAGACCAGGACAGTAGGTATTGGGAATGTAGGGGAAAGGTGGTGTCATATAATTTTAAGTAATTTACACAGGGCTGGCCTGTTGAGAAGGTAACTGATGAGCAAAGATTTGAAGGAGAGGAGGGGATTAGTCATGTAGATATTGGCAAGAAGAATGTTCCAGTCAGAGGGGACAGCTAGTGCAAAGGTCCTGAGATGTGAATATATTGGGTGTGTTTGAGAAGGTATGTGCAGTGGGCTGGAGTAAAGTAAGGTAGAGGGAGGACAGGAGTCAGATCTGTGAGGCCAGATGGTGTAGGACCCATAGACCACAGCCAGGGATCTGGCTTTCTGTCTTCACAGAATGGGAGGCATGGAAGTATTTAGCAGGGGGTGATGTGATTGAACTTATGTTTTAAAGGGATTGCTTTGGCCATTTTGTTAAGAATACATTGTCGGGACCAAGGGAAGAAGGAGGTTCAAAAATCAAAAACTGCCTCATGTCTGTACAGAATGAGGTGAATCAGAATGTGATTCCAAATCTCATCTGGTGTACATTCAATTTGGTTAGTTTATTTTCCATATAGTAAAAAAAAGTATGCCGGGAGTCCATTTTGAACACCTACTTATCTTGTCCAAATAATTTCTTCTAGCATCTTGAAGTCATTTGTTTGGCCATGTTGGTGCTATAACCAAGATTATTTTTTTGGTGCCATAACCAAAATTATTTTTTTCTATAATAATGGCATAAATCCCGGGATTCCAATAGAAGATTGAATTAAATTGGAATTTTTTTTGGGGGGGTGTATTCCATTTACTTCTTATCAAAACCAGTATAGTTTCTAGAATAGACTGGGTAATGATTTGAAATCACCATCTATCCAGTTTCCATCTGAAGGTAGAATATAGATTAATTGTGGAATAGCATTAGAAGCTACATCCTGCTGTGCAGAGTCAGGATCAGAACTTTGGTCTTTCGAAAGTAGGAAATGGAAAACCGACACGATAGAAATTTGAATTCTTTTTGAAATAATTTTAATCCTTGATATTATTATCCAGTCTCTAGCCCTCAGACGCCCAGAACGGAATCTGGATGGGGAATTTGATGCTGTTGTTCTTCTTGAGCTGATAGAACTGGAAATCACATAACCTTGCAGTAAACTTGTTTATGGATATTCGAGTAACTTTATGGACCATGCTTGGGTTAATGACAGAGCAGAAATGCCATTAAAGTAGAATACTATTAGTTAATCCACTGATGACACGCACTAGTGATACTTGAAAAGTGGTGAGGACTTTTGTGGCTTTAGCTCATCCCCTTATTAGGATTTGTAGGTATTTTATATGAACTTATTCTCCCATTTACCCTCAGCAAATGACTCAGATCCCTTTAACCTACCAGGAGACCCGCTCGAGAAGGCTTTCTGTTCATGGAACATGACTGCCTTACTTTCTTACAAAATGCAATGCAGCTACTTTGGAATTACAAGTATACTGTGTGACCAAGAAGGCTCCTCAGTCAAAATACAGATTGCACAGTTTATTGGAAACGTGGATCTTATTTTCTTTATTTACTCAAGGGTTCGTATTTGAGAGAAGTGCAGCAAAAAAGAGATTGTTCAAAAACTTATTGGATTAATCTGAGGTTCTTCTCCTTCATATTTGATTCATTATTACTGTTTTCTTGCCAAGAATTGGCCATTGCCTTCATGAGGAATATGATCAGAAAATGATAGTCAGTTACCTGTTATAAATATCTGTGTTTGGAGACTTGAGGAAGGGCCAAAGAGACAAGTAAGGCAGTCCCATCCTTTGAGACTGCAGTCAGAAATTCAGCAAGAAACTGAAAACGCACAATGCTGTATTGAGCACATGTGTAGTACCTGAAATCCAGCATCATTTTAAAACAAAGTGGTTAAGAGGGTATAAATGTTAGTATTCCATTGCCATCCCTGCCACCACAAATCTACAGCCTACTATTTTCCTACCATACATTTCCTAATGATGCTTCTGTTGATAGAAAGCCCCAGTCATTTTTTATTAATGGATGCTGTGACTTCTTCCCACTCTCTTTCCATTGGCACAGCATTTACTGATTAAGGATGCTGGGTGAGTCAGAATATTCCTTGCATAATGATTGGTTACTTGGAATGGGTACCAGCTCTTCCTTTGTGATAAAGAACAGTGTATATAAATAAGGGTAAGAGATTTTCTTGATGTTCAAGGTCTTTGGTCTCTGAGTTACAGACTATAAATTTCCTAGGCCACATTCTAGATGCAGAACTTACACCGAAGTCAACAAAAGTTTTGTTAAAAAAAAAAAAATTAACAGCAGGAAAATGCACCATCATTATTTATTATTATTTCTTTTTGACTGCTCTGAAGACAATTTGGTGCATAAAGTACTGAAGAAGTTTTGAGTTTTTCCAGTGATTCATTTTCATGCAAATGTTTATCACATTTCTGAGTATTGTCTTCCTCTGTCATATATATTTCCATCTTCCATGGGTAAATCAGCATCTTCATCCATATTGCACATTCAGCGGCTGTAAATTCAGCCTGTATTCTCATTAACTGTTACGAATATGTGATTTTCATTTATGATTTTGGTGGGTGTTTCTGAAATTTCCACAGCAGCATCTGGCCAGGAAATAGTGTCTGTGAATCGGAATGACTACAACTAATTTTATTTTTCCTTTGTAGACTCACTTCTCTAATCCTTTCCCAGCAAACAGGAGGCGGGTTGGGTCCCTTTTTATCTTAATTCTCAGAGACCTCCTAGCTCATGGACAAGCTTTAGGTGTGATGCTTGCTTTTTCTGGGATGCACGGGTCAGGGAACAGTGGAAGCAGACCTTGCATCCACTCTGTCAACACCCACATCCGAGCCACCATCATGGTTTAATCAGACTAGGGCAAGTGCCTCCTACAAGGGTTTTTCACTACATTCAGCTTCGGTTTCTTCTAATCCCTCGCTGCTGCTGTGAGAATGATCTTTTTAAAAATGCAGATATTATCCTACCTCTCCTTGCTTAAAGCCCTTTGTATTGTCCTTGGGATAGAGATCAAATTCTCACAGAGCTCTGCATGTCTGGTCTCTACTCTTCAACAGTTATTCAAGCCACTCCCTCACTCTTCATGTTCTAACGCAGGGACCTGTCTTCGGGTCCCCAGATCATCACTATCTTTCCCCTAGAAGCCTTCACACACACTGTTTCCTTTGCCTGTGGTACTGTTCCACTCTATATGCTCCAGCATATATCCTACTCATTCTCTAGTCTGCTTGAATTCCTCTGGTCTGATAGACCATTCCCACTGCCATTGGTGTGCTTTATATTCCCACTTGACCTTTCAAAATAGTCATCACATCTGCAATTTTGTGTTTAATGTCTGTCTTCCCACTGACTGCTATCTTTGTGAGGCCAGGGATGGTATCTGTGTTGCTTATTGCTGTCCCCAGTGGCTTGCAGGAACTGGGAATTTGGGCCCTTAATCGGTACGTAATAAATGTTTGTTGACTTCACTTTAGTCCTGATTCAACAGCTGTTGTCGGTTACTCTTTTCTCTTCTTCCAAGGAGATGGTAGCAAGTGGAAATTCAGCATAGCTTCCTAGAATGAATGCTGGATTTTGACCAGGAGAGGGCTGAGGATAGGCAGTCTGTTTCCTTCAACGTGTGCCTTCCCTCTCCCCATCTCTCTGTGATTCATTCGCAACGGTGCTGGGCTGGGCAGCGGCAGCTCAGAGAGAAAGCTGATGGAGACCACACATGGACATTTTTCCTCACATGGATTAGTGGCAAGCCAGGACAGCGTATGGCCACACTGTAGAGGTTGTGTGTGTGGTCAGGGAGGGGCTAGTGGGATGATGTGATTGTATGCCATCTTAATCATACAGTCTTTATTTACATAACAGCCATATTTCTGAAGGGCTGTTTAATGTACAGTAATTGAAAGCATAGGATTTAGAATTAGACTACCCTGGGTTTATGCTCCAGCTCTATCACTCTGGGATGTGTGTGTGTAAGAGACAAAGAGAGTGAGCAACAGAAAGAGAGAGAGAGAGAGAGAGAGAGAGAGAGAGAGAGAGAGAGGATGATCAGTCCATGGCGAATAATTTGATTTCTATTAGTCTCAATTTCCTCTTCTATACGTTTATGGTAGTAATTGCTTTATGGAGTTGTTTAAGGGCTTTAAAAGGTAACATTTATAAGATAGGTTCTTTGCATCTACTTAGCATGCCTTTCCTCTGATAATGCCATTCTCCATGAGGGGAGCTTCTTGTCCCTACTTAGGTCGTGTCTGTGATTTACGGGGGCTTCCACTCATGTAGTATTCGGTTACTCTGCAGAAGCCCATGGCCACTCTCCTCAAAGCAAGAGATCTTCAGAAGAACAAAACCTGGAAAATCAGGGTATAGTCCTGGGTTTTTAAAGCTGAGGCTCATGTGAGCTTTTTTGGTGCCGAAGGTGAGGACACAAACACTCAGAAGCTTCTGGCAGGTGAATCCTGATTTGTAGTGGAAGATGTGGATAGGGGCAGAGGTAAGTAGAGGAGAGGATGTATCCTGGCATCATCAAACCCTTGGTTCTAGTCGTTTCCAAGTATACCCTTACTCTTTCTTATGAGATGAGTCAATAAATTTACCTTTTTGCCTAAGCTAGCTCAAGTTACATGCCTTTTGTTTACGTATGAGTGAGAATTAATACACTAGCTTATTGTAGGCCCTCAGAAAACATCAATTCTCTTTTCACACAAATGCAATCTTATTTTCTGTTTTTCCTTCTTATTGGCCCAGGCATCATGAGTTGAAAAAAATCAAAAGTTGCTGTATTCTAGATTTCAAGTTCTTAATAAATTAGTGATCTGTGTTTTTACACCCCCCCCACAAATTTAACTACTAACCCTAACAATATTTTTTATGCTTTGAGGATTTAAAAATATAACAGCTGTGGGTACTTAAATATGCTAATGTATACTATTGCCTGAGTGTAACATTGGCACAATATTTCTAAGTGGTGATTTTGTAATAAATATCTGAAAGTTTTTGTTTTTACTCTTTCACTCGTCAACTCCACTTCTAGTAATCTATCCTATGGAAACAAACCTGGATGTGAACAATGATATATGTTCAATGTATGCATGTATATATTTATTTGAAAGGGTAGAAAGTAAAACAACTTAAGGAATGCCCAAATCTTAGATTTATTTACATTCCATGCAGCCTTTTAAATAATTTTTAGAATATTTGATGGCATGAGAAAATTTTTATTTTTCAGTGAAAAGTAAAGAGGCCATGAAATGGTATACAAGGTGGGACCCATAGAAACCTGGAATTCATTTATAAAAAACTGTGTATTGGCTGAGTGTGGTGGCTCATGCCTATAATCCCAGCACTTTGGGAGGCTGAGGTGAGAGAATTGCTTGAGCCCA